>JAVXUP010000094.1:600000-831549 GCA_033070095.1 Escallonia herrerae | reverse complement strand
GCCGGTTAGGAGAGGGGAGAAGAGTACAAGCCGGGCACGGGGGGGGGGGAAGCTAGGAACGGGCACGGGAAGGGGCTCATCAGGGGTTCCCGAGTCCCGGATCTGGATCCTGCTGATCCGGGGCCGGGGCGGCCTGTCCAGCAGTGCCCTGCTCCCTGATCATCCGGCACACCACTGTAGCAATGCGCTGGATCTCCTCGTCGTCCAACTGAGGCCGAGGAGCCGGTGTCTGTGGAGGGGCAGCAGGGGGTGAGGACGCTCCTATCACGGCACGAGCAGTCGTGCTAGGCAGGCCGCGTATGCGGCCTTTCGGCCGATTCACGACCTCCGGCGTATCCAGCCATCGCTTCAACCCCCCAGTACTCGCAGCCGTACTAGTGGACGCTGATGGCTGTCCGGACTGCTGCTCGGACCCCCTTAGCTGTTCATACGAGGCCTGCAAAAATAGTGGTTTAACGATATGTTAGGGCATTAATTAACGAAACAGACATTGAGGATAGAAAGAAAAAACATTAACTTAAATAAATTGACTCACATCGATCCGCCGGGCAATATCTGAAATATAGTCGCCCGCCCGGTGCGTCTCGTCCTTGTCCTTCTTCCGCACGTGCGTCTGATTATACGTCAGAGCTACGACCTCATCGTCCTCCAGATCCGGGTGCTCGACCGCGTTCTTGTGTCGGACGATGTCGTGTGGCACCGACCCCCCCGTGTGCGTCGGATCTTGTTCTGTCTGTTCTCAGTCCCGCTCTTACTCTTGGCGTCCCAACCTGGATCCGCAGCCCACCGATCTATCATCTCCCCCCATACACGGTGAGATATCCAATGTGGGGGATATCTCGCCATGTCCGTCATCGGGGCACCCGCGGGCAGCGCCTTCTTCGCCCGGTCCCGTGCATCGTGGAGCCATCGGCGGTAATTCTTGCCGATGTAGGCAAAGAAAGCCTGCTGCCCCAGTACCTGCTGCTGAGGCGTGTCAAACGTGAACCCCTCCTGTAAGGCATTCAATAACACAAATTAACAACATAAAACAAACTGTAATTTAACATTTACTAACGCTGAAAAAAATACTTCACCGTACCAGCCACTCCTCCCATAGGGCCTCCCTCGCAGCGGCATCCCAGTCCTTCCAGTACAGGCGTGGCTCGAAGAATCGGCCCTTCACAAGAACGCCGATCTTCGTCCTCGCAATATTCTCCAGGATCCTGCCAAAGAAGTAATTAAATTAATTAATACAGTTCAAATATAAATTAACACCCCAAAATTTTAAACATAAGGCATGAGGTGATATTTTTAGTACTTACAGGCCCTCCTGCGTGAGCGTAACTCTCTGTTTACGCTGGGGGTCGATGCGTACCCCGCGTGTCGGACCACGGCCTCGTCGAGATCCTACAAAACACAGACATTAATACAGTTCAAATATAAGGCTAGCGAAAATGTACGAAACACCGTTATCAACTATACCTGAGGTAGAACCCACGGAAGATGGAGAATGCACGCGCGTGTGGGATGAATCTGCGTCTGGCTGGGGCGACGGCTCGAGCTGGGGCTGGGGCGACGGCTGGGGCTGGGGCTGGTGCTGGGGCCACGGCGATGGCTGGGGCGACGGTGACGGCGACGGCTGGGGCTGGGCCCCCGATGGCTGTCCGCGATCACTCTGTGCCTCGTCATCAGTAGGCAATGACGAGGTGGGACTAACCGGGGAGGAAGCAGCTCGGCGTCCAGCCCGGCCACGAATAGCCCGTATCCTATCCATATCTGACTTCATATAGATTATATACAAAGACATTAACACGTGAAAAACAATAATTTAGGCATAAATCATCATCGGCACTATATATATATATATGAACGGATGTGCAAAAACACATCAATAAACACCAAGTTCTAAAATGTTACTACATTTTTCCCGTGATGTTACAACATTACAAGTCAATCATTTTCAGTTTGCGAATCATCTTCATCACTTTCGTCGTCGCCTCTTCTTCGTGGGACTCGTCGTCCTCTTCATCTTCTAATTCATCCTCTTCATCAGTAGACTCGGTCACATCATCTCCAACACTTTCAACATCTTCCGCGTCATCATCTACGACTTCTTCTCCCACAAGAAGTGTTGTTGGAAGAGGAAGATCGTCCTCCTCGTTGTTGACCTCAACAGGGAACAAGACACGTGGTTGGTCGGCTTGAAAGGAGTCTAGCTCACTGTCATATGTCACGGGCAATTTCTTGGACTTGATAGTTGTATACCAATGAGATTTGGGATTGGCGACGTCCTCCGCGTAAAAGACTTGTACAGCTTGACTAGCAAACACAAAGGGCTCGTCTGATGCAAGTCTTGACTTGACATTGACATCTACAATCCCTTGAGAGCTAACACGGATTCCTCTACTGCATGTGACATCGAACCACGTACACTTGAACATTACCAGGCGGTTTTGGGAACCCAAATATGTTAGCTCAACAATCTCATCTAGCTCTCCGTAAAAATCCATGCAATTCTCGGCATAACAGTCGCCGTTGACCAAGACTCCACTGTTTTGGGTTTGTTTTGTTCGGTCATCATCTTTTACGTTAAACCTAAACCCGTTGATGATATAGCCTCCGTAACAGGATGTTTGTTTGTTAGGGCCTTCGGCTAGTAATTTCAAGCATGAGGCCACTGGTCTATCCATTGACTGAACCTATTGTAGATGACGGTAAAAATTAAGGATAAATCAGTATACTAATTGGCCACAGAACTGTATATAACACATAATATAATCTCGTTAAACAATCTTACACGAATTTTGAACCACTGTACAAATTGTGATTTTCGATGAGATTCAAGTCCAGCGGGATCAGTGATTAAAGATTCCGCATCGAACTCACTGCAAACCAATATAGTTGACTCACTTAACACACACTTTCAATTATGTACAACAATGTAAGTGAATTAAGACTTTAACTTACTCAACGAATGCCGAAACTTCATCGCAATTTAGAAGGGCATATATTGTTGCAGCACTGTACTCTTCATCCGTTAGCCATCGAGTATACGTTCGGCCGAACGGACTCCCTGGCTGCTTGAATATTGACAATTGCCCTTCCAAATTTGTGCTTGATCCGGGGTCATTTTCGGCCTAGTTGATTTAACCTTGTACCAACATTAGGCCCGAAATATTGACTACAAAAGTTTACAAGTTCTTCCATTACGTAAGCCTCCGCAATTGAGCCTTCAACCCGAGCCTTATTACGGACTTTTTTCTTTAAATGGAACATGAACCTAGAAGTTTAGCGAATCGAGTTAGGTGGAATATCAATGATAACAGATGTCGCATTAAGTGTAAACGAACAACTGTAACAATTTAAGGATTACCTCTCGAAGGGATACATCCACCGATATTGCACGGGTCCACCCATCTTAGCTTCATATGCCAAGTGAACAGGCAGATGCTCCATTGAATCAAAGAACGAAGGTGGGAAGATTTTCTCCAGCTTGCAAATCGTCACCACAATGTTCTTCTCAAGCACTTCCATGTTACTCACCCGGATCGTAGAAGCATATATCTCGAAAGAAATGAGATAATTCAGTCAAAGTCTCGCAAACAACCCGTGGCAACAGTCCCCGGAAGGCAATAGGAATGAATCTCTCCATGAATACGTGGCAGTCGTGACTCTTCATCCCTTGGAACTTGCATTCCGATACATTGCAACAACGAGATATGTTGGACGCAAACCCATCCGGAAGCTTCAAATTCTTAACCCACTGACAGACCTTCTCCACTTGTTTCTTGTCTAGACAGTAAGGTGCTTTCGGAAGTATGGTCCTCCCACTGACTGTCCGAGGATGCAATTCACGGCGTACACCCAACTGTTGTAGATCCCTTCTCGCTTTAAGGTGATCTTTCGATTTGCCCTTGACATTCATCACTGTGTTGAACACATTATCAAAAACGTTCTTCTCAATATGCATCACATCCATGTTGTTTCGGATAACGAGCGTCCTCCAGTAGGCTAACTCCCAGAAGATACAAAATTTTCTCCAGTTGTGCTCTTTCCCGAACCCTGCAATCTTCCGATCCGGCACACCCTTACCGTGTGGTATGTCAGTATCAAGTGCCTCCAGGTGTGAGAGTACTTCTTCACCAGATGGGTAGTCCAGTGTGACAACCTCACGCTCGATTGTCCCGTCAAATTTATCCTTCTGCCTACGAAACTGATGGCCCGGTGGCAAAAGCTTACGGTGACATCCGAACCACGAGGCCTTTCCGCCGTGCTTTAACGTATGACCGGGGTTCACGCCCATACAAGCAGGGCATGCTAGCTTCCCATGTGTGCTCCAGCCACACGTCATTCCCAATGCGGGGAAATCATGTATAGTCCACATCAAAGCAGCCCTCATCTGAAAATTTTGTTTAAGGGATGCATCATATGTTTCGACTCCATGATTCCATAATTGTTTTAACTCATCAATCAACGGCCTTAAATACACATCTATGTCCTTACCGGGACTCTTCGGCCCCGGAATAAGCAACGACAAGAACATATACGGCTTCTTCATGCACATGCCTGGTGGAAGGTTGTAAGGGACAATAATAACAGGCCAACAGGAGTAAGGCATGGTAGACTGACCGAAAGGGTTGAACCCATCGGTTGCCAGACCAAGTCTAACATTCCGAACTTCCTGAGCAAAGACTGGATGCCTGCGGTCAAACTCCTTCCACGCCTCTCCATCAGCTGGGTGTGTCAGCACATCAGCATCGTTGCTGCGAGTCTCACGGTGAGCCCTCATATGTTCAGCTGTACTGGAGGAGTAGTACATTCTCTGAAGCCGTGGTGTGACCGGAAAATATCGCAATATCTTCCATGCAATGTTTTTCTTCTTCCCTTTGTCCGGTTTGTACCTCGAATGATCACATACGGACATAATGACAAATCCTTATTCTCTTTCCAGAATAATACACAATCGTTATTGCACGCATCTATCCGGTGATAGCTCAACCCAAGTTTCCTCATCATCTTCTTCGCGTCATAGTACGACGGCGGTAGCTTTTCACTTTCGGGTAGTATTTCTTTGATGAAGGTAACAAACTCGTTAAAACCTTTCTCACTCAGCCCGTGGTCTGATTTCAACTGTAATAACCTGCTAACCGCAGACAGCCGTGTGTGTTTCGGAGCTCCATCCCACAGCGGCTCTTCCGCAGCTCTCAACAACTCATAAAACTGATGAGCCCCCTCGTTCAGCGGTTGTGGACTGTCGTTACCCCAGTCAACATTAGCATGCCCAGCATCCATAATCATATCTCGGAAATCATATCGTGCCTCCTCCCTAACTTCAGTTTGACTAGCCAGGTTGGACGACAATACTATCGTTTCCCCGTGCTGCGTCCACCTTGTGTATCCACCCATAAAACCGTACCGACGAAGATGCCATTTTACTTCAATTCTTTTTCTCCAGTGCAACAACTCACATCTACCGCACGGACACCTTATCTTATCAAGGTCAACATGTGCAGGATGCGCATAAGCGAAGTCGAGAAATTCGTCAACGCGACACTCAAAATCTTCAGCATTCTTCCTTTTCATCCAACTTCGATCGACTGACATGACGACTGAATTATCGTACTGTATACCACCTTCAATAATGACCAGTGATTAGGCATTGCCGATGTAAATATCAATGCATGAATGTTACAACATGTCTACATATATCCCCTCCACTCTTGACACAGGTAGTGGTCCTATCCCATTCAGAAAAGCACATGTTTATAAAACAGTGAATAACTCATGCTTAGTCCGATGTCTGTGGAAAATTCGGCAGCACCTCCCCGCATTTCTCCAAGTACATCACATCGATTAGGTGTTCTAACATTCATCTAACCTTGCTCAGGAAGGTTTGACGGATGTTAGAACACCAGATCTGTATGCACCCAGAGAAACACACGAGAATGTGTACCAAATATCCACGACATAGAACATAAAGCATGAGTCAAAATACTGTTTTATAAATAATTAGCTTTTCCAAACTGGACATCCAAAGGCTCATTACAAGGCATTACCTTGTAATGAGTACCTTTGAACGGGAACTAAGGGTTTCTATGCATGCATGTGTTCAGAAATTGATAAGATATGCAAGAATCTTTCCGAAATATCAAAACTACAGAATGATCGTTGCATATGTTACCAATTCCACATTAAATAGAACTCGTTGGCAACGAGTTGAACCATCTCGTTGCCAATGGACTTCTCAAAACAACAATTAATATAAAGAAGGCAGGGTTTGTAAACAACGAGTAATTGAACCATCTCTGGGCAACATGGAGTAATTATGGGATGTACAAGGGCTAATTAGGGCTAACTGGGTTATTAGGGTTAATTACGATTATTAATTATAGCTGATTAGGGTTGATTAGGACTAATTAGGGTTATTTAGTCCTAATTAGGGTTTAATTGTGCCGAGTAGTGATGATTAGTCCTAATTGGGCTTAATTGGGTTATGTTAGGGCTAATTAATGTTAATGAGGGATAGTTTCGGATAATTATAGCTGACTAGGGTTGATTATGGCTAATTAGAGTTATGTAGTCCTAATTAGGGTTTAATTGTGCCGAGTAGTGCTGATTAGTCCTAATTAGGGCTAATTAGGCTTAATTGGGTTATGTTAGGGCTAATTAATGTTAATGAGGGCTAGTTTCGGATAATTATAGCTAATTAGGGTTGATTATGACTAATTATGATTATTTAGTCCTAATTAGGGTTTTGATGGTGCCGAGTAGTGTTGATTAGTCCTAACTAGCGCTAATTAGGCGTAATTGGGTTATGTCAGTGCACATTATGACTAATTAGGCTAACTACAATCAATATGCGTATAATTGGGTTCATTTGGGGTAATTACAGCTAATTTGAATTTCATCAGGTTCTTAGGGTTAATTAAAACTAATTAGGCTTGTTGGAGCTAATTAGGGTTAATTGATTTACTAAAATATTGTTAATCAGGACTAATTAGGGGTAATTATAGCCAGCGCTGGAGCCACGATTAGATTCCAGGGGGTGCATGCTAAAAATGTCGCATTAACCTAACTAACCTAAATTTAATGCACATTCAACAACCTCAATTCCGACACCTCATATAGGGTGTCGATATGGTGTCCGATACGTGTCTAACACCTCCGGACACGTGTCCGACACGTGTCCGATGCCTTTAGACACGTGTCCGAAGCCTCCGGACACTTGTCCGACGCCCACCGACACGCACCTCCAGACACATCGGCATACATTAATTTATTTTTTAAATGTCAGACACCGTTGATCAGACGTGCTGTCCGTGTCTGCGCTAACTAACAAGTATCTCAATCCAATTGGGTCCCATCCTCCGTCAACAATCTCAATTCCGACACCTCATATAGGGTGTCGATATGGTGTCCGATACGTGTCTGACACATACCGACACGTGTCCGACGCCTTTGGACACGTGTCCGAAGCCTCCGGACACGTGTCCGACGCCCACCGACACGCACCTCCAGACACATCGGCATACGTTAATTTGTTTTTTAAATGTCGGACACCGTCGATCAGACGTGCTGTCCGTGTCTGCGCTAACTAACAGGTATCTCAATCCAATTGGGTCTCATCCTCCGTCAACAACCTCAATTCTCAATTCTCAAATGCTCAATGCAATAAAAATTAACAAAAATCACACATTTAATCCAATTGGGTCCCATCCTCCGTCAATAATCTAAATATCTCAAATGCTCAATGCACAATTAACAATTTAAAATCATCAATTAATAATCGCAATTACTTCAAATGCACAGCTAATAACCTAAAATCATCGATCAATAATCACAATTCTAAAACGCACAATTAACAACCTAAAATTATCAAACAAATGATCAATGTTCAAATAGGAAAAAAATGTTCAAAATTCACATATCCAATGCGCTTGAATTATTTCAATTTAGGGTTCGATTGTATTAGGGCATTCAATTTAGGGTTCAATTTAGGGTTCAATTACTTCAATTTAGGGTTCAATTTGGGGGTTCTATTGATTCAATTTAGGGTTCAGTTGATTTGAGGCATTCAATTTAGGGTTCAATTAGTTCAATTTAGGGTTCGGTTGGATTAGGGCATTCAATTTAGGGTTCGGTTAGATTGGGGCAATCAATTTAGGGTTTAATTAGGGTTCAATTAGTTCAAATTAGGGTTCGATTCAATTAGGGCATTCAATTTAGGGTTCAATTACTTCAATTTAGGGTTCAATTAGGGGGTTCTATTGATTCAATTTAGGGTTCGGTTGATTTGAGGCATTCAATTTAGGGTTCAATTAGGATTCGGTTAGATTGGGGCAATCAATTTAGGGTTCAATTAGGGGTTCAATTAGTTTAATTTAGGGTTCGATTCAATTAGGGCATTCAATTTAGGATTCAATTACTTCAATTTAGGATTCAATTAGGGGGCTCTATTGATTCAATTTAGGGTTCGGTTGATTTGAGGCATTCAATTTAGGGTTCAATTAGGGTTCGGTTAGATTGGGACAATCAATTTAAGGTTTAATTAGGGGTTCAATTAGTTTAATTTAGGGTTCGATTCAATTAGGGCATTCAATTTAGGATTTACTTAGGGTTCAATTATGGTTCAATTACTTCAATTTAGTGATCGGTTGAATTAAATAAACAATACAGAGGTTTTCTTATCCTGATGTCATGCAATGGCCCATAATCTATGACCTTTCAGCGTCACCATGATCTATATCGGTGTTACAGACTAACTACCGAATATGGTTTTCTTCCCTACCTCGTCAAGAATTAAGGAAAATTAGAGATAATAAGTTCAAGTTCTTCAATAAGCCAAGATCCGTCTGAACAACAAAGTGAATGACATCATAAATAATTCAGATAATTTAGGGCAATTGACAAATTAACAAAAAATTGAACCTAAATTGACATACAAATCTAAATAATTCAGATAAATTAAAGACAAATTAATAAAAAATTGAACCTAAATTGAAGACAAATTAACAAAAAATTCAGATAATTTAGGGCAATTGACATACAAATCTCGAGGTGGGTACGACGGCGCCGGCGTTGGTGGTGCGGCGGCAGTGGTGGGTTTCCTTGCGCGGCGACAGTGGAGGCTTTATGGCACGACCGGAGTGCAAGGCTTGGTGGCGCGGCATCGGGTGGGGGACGGGAGTGTCGCCGGAGCTGGGTCGCCGTAGAGAAGGGTCGCCGGAGGTGAGAACGGCGGTGGGTGGGTGGGAGCAGAATTTCAGAGAGAGAACGGGGAGAGAGAAAGAAACCAGATCTGGATTTAAATGGAGGAGCTTTAGCGACGGAATAAGACCGTCGCTAAAACTCCGTCGGTGAATGTCTTATTATAAAGACTTTTGCGACAGAATTTTTAGCGACGGTTTTATTCCGTTGTTTAAATAATTTTTAAAAAAACTCAAAATTACTAATTTCATAAAAAATATTTAGCGACGGTAATTCCGTTGCTAAAAGTCCGCCGTTAAAACTCCGTTACAAAATACTTTTACCGACGGTGTATTCCGTCGGTAATAGTATTTTGCAACGGAGTTTTAACAACGGTATATTCCGTCGCTTAAAGACATGTTTAGCGACGGAATACCTTTCGTCGCTAAAACTCCGTCCCAAAATACATATTTTCTTGTGGTGTATCATAATAAATGGATGTTTTGACTTAAACTACAATACAGTTATTACATCTTCTCCGTCATATTCGATTAAAGAAAACAACTTGTAAAGAATATAGTTTCTAAAGCTTTTTTCAAAAAATATAATATACCTAAGCTAAATTCAATTATTTTGTTGAAAATTCAATCCTTTTTTATTTTGTATTTTATATGTCTATGTTGATGTGTATGTTACATATTTAAATTATTCTGCATGTATATAGATTTAAATATAGACATATTAGTACATTGAAACTATCGTAAACCTGAAGTTTGATTCTAAATATTTAATACGGACATGTTGATGAGTTTTTAGGATTTTTTAAATACATATGTAATCTTGACTGGGATTAATTTTTTTTCTTAAAATGCCCTTTTGAAACATTTTTTCCCATCAAATACTCATCTTGAATTAAAGTGTTGTTAAAAAAAAGAGTGTATTCGGCTTCTTTTAAGACATCAAGCATCTTTTCATAGAATATCCTTACAGGAATATATGCTTTATTTAGAGTTAAGAGTTCTTTTGTCTTTTAAAAAAAAATTAAGAAAACCTATAAAATCACCCTTGGACTCCTGCGTGTTTTTTATTATTGAAAAATTTCTATCAAAACCTACTGCTTCCATTCACGTTAAAACTAAACTACCTCAAGCTACTACATTTTCTCCATCAATTTCGATTAATGAAAATAACTTGCAGTGAACAATGTTTTCTATAGCCTTAAAAAATATAAACATAATCTACTTAAACTAGATTGAATATGTTATCCGAAACTTAATCCTTTTTAAATTTTGTATTTCATATTTGTATGTTGATGTTAATGTTACAATTTTTTGTATATTGGAACTATCATAAAACTGAAGTTTAATTCTAGATTTCAATTACAGACATATTGGTGTAAGAAAACTATAGTAAAACTGGAGTTTCTTTAGAAATTTTTAAATGAATAAGAATTGATTTTATCATATAATTTTGTTCCTAATTATAATCTAAGTTCATGGCAAGTATATAGTCCTATATTCGGATTAAAGTTATAGGAATACCCTTATTTCATGACAACAGATTCTTCATATGGTTATTGTCTTTCTATGATGCGTTGTATCTCGAGATATCATATATTTACACGATAACATATTTTATATGGTTATTAGTAAAATTGGATTTCTTTAGAAAATTTTAAATGCATAAGAATTGATTTTATCATATAATTTTGTTCCTAATTATAATCTAAGTTCGTGGCAAGTATATAGTTCTATATTCGGATTAAAGTTATTGGAATACCCTTATTTCATGACAACAGATTCTTTATATGGTTATTGTCTTTCTATGATGCGTTGTATCCCGAGGTATCATATATTTACATGATAACATATTTTATATGGTTATTGCCTTCACATATTTCGCTCTTATAAAGTGATAGGATTAGATAAACCTTAATTAATAAAGACTCCAATTTTTTTCAGCTCAAATGATTAATAGCTTTTTTTAACTTGAAAACTCTTAAGTTTTTATATGCAAAGGGTTAAATAACTAAATATTTTTTTAAAATATTCTTTTTAAGTTAAAAAGTTCTCTAAATATTTTGATTTTTTAGAAGGTGATGGTAAATTACTACTGTTTTGGCTAACTTTAAACATTTTGACGCTAAAGAGGTCCATTAATGCATCTTTTAGTGACAAAAGACTATTAATATAATCAAAACAGGTAACGATCTTGCCCCAGTGTACAAAATAATCTCAAGCGATTAAAATGGCTAAAGATTTTTTCATTAAAAATACCCTTTTAGAAATAAAAAGTTTACTAAACTTAAGTGTATTTTTACTTTTAAGAAGATGAGCCTAAACTACAATATTTTTTATTAATCATAAACAATTTGCTACTAAAGAAGTTAAAAGTTCACTAATGTATCTTTAAGTGACAAAAGTGTGGGAGTTGATCTAGCCCAATTGTATAAATATGATAGTAAGTTTCTGTTCGCTTTAAAGAAAACTTTATCAAAACATAATCTTAAAACTTATCAAAATCGATAAAACGAGCACCTTAATTGTTCCTACTTCTTATAGAATCGTTTCTAAGTCCAGGTGTTATCATTTTTTTCTATAAATTAAGGTGCACCAGTTTTACATCTATTAACTTTTGCATATAACTACAAATTTAAATTTATTGACATATGATAAAGCCAGAATATCTACAAGTTTGATTAGGTGGATTCTTATAATTTTGGGACTTATGTCCTCGAGATTAGGGTGAATTATAGTCAATGATATTGAATTTTAAAAGGTAAAGCCATATTGATCTGTTAAAAATATATTTTTTTTCTTATGTCGATACGTACTTTTTAAATGTTGATACTCCCTTCGTTTTGTAAGTATAAGGCATATGAAATATAAAATTTTACAAATCCTAATTTTCTAAATTAGGGTTTTAACCCAAATTCTCCCCTCATCCCGTCACCGTACCTTTCTCGACAAGCACTCAGCGTGAAAGTCAGCAAATTGGCTCAGCCTCACTAGCCATATCATCCTAGCATCGGCGAACGTTAATGGTGGAAGGCTGCTCTGGGGGTAGTTAATGGCGGCAGCTGCCATGGTGTTGCATAATATTTGACACAAACAAAAAATTTTATACATCTTTTTCCAAATTTTAAACCCCAAATTCAAATTTTCATTTATGTTCATTTGGTTTGTTGAATTGTAATGGTTTTTCACGAGTGAGTAGAATGAGAAAGCCGTGACAGTTGATTGGGGTGAGAAAGCTAAAAAAAAGAGAAAAAATTAAAGAACATAATGATGGTGTGATGTAATTGTGGCTGTGGTTGTAGCCGGTTGGGGGGGAGGAGGGGGTGTGTGTGTGGGTATGTGTGCATATCATCTATGTGTGTGTGGATGGGTGCACGCGTGTATGTGGATGCATGTATATGTTGTCTTTGTGTGTGTTGGAGTTCAAAAATCTAAATGGATGATGGTGGTGGTAGTGGTAGTGAGGCTGTATGGGTGAGATGAAGGGATGATAAATGACATTTGAAGAATTACATTCCTAAGTGATGGGCATTTTGATTTTTACATCCTTTCAGTATTTTCCTTCGAATATTTTCCTTCGGTCAACGGACATAAGTGTTATTTGTTTCAACTAATAGACATACTTGTAATTTTACCCTAACCTCAGGGTCATAGATGTAATTAACCCTATAATTTTATTAACTCTCAAAACCTTATGTCATAGGTAATATGTTTTTTTTCTTTTTATTTTGATGATGCAGGTCTTTATTTAATGAATGATATGGGTTACAAATTATTTTTTGATGAACTTTTGTTGATTTTGTATCTATATTAAAATTGTAATGCTTATATATAAATATAGCGTTAAAAACATAGATTTGTGAAAATTATTGAAATACTTAGTTTATTACCACTTTCTGATATCAACTTCACACATACATTTTGTAGTATGAATTTCAAAAGGACATACACGGACACATGTATATATACTTTTTTATTGAGTAGGTAAAGTCTGTGTTAAAAATAAAAATCTTAGGGCAAATATATGCTAAATTACATCTACAACTAAATTAATAGTCTTTTTTTACTATTACTACGATGAACAAGGTCATGCTAGATAAATATAAAAGAGTGCTTTAGAGTACACTATCAAGAGAAACTTAGACTACATTATAGATTTATTAATTGAAAAGTAAAAAAAATATAATTATGATTAAACGTCGTTTTAGACAAATTGTACTCGAACGTTGGAACTTAAAGATAGAAAAAGTTGAAAAAAGACTTGCTTTGTACTTTAATCCTAAAATAAGAGATACATGAAACTTATACCCCCTTCGTCTCAAATTATTTGATCATATTTGACGCATGTTTGTTTAAGATATAAGTCTTATTTTATGATTTTCTCATTCTATCCCAAGAGAGAGAGGAGCATGACGGAATTGATTCAGTAGAGAAAAATGTGTTGGTGAATAACAAAATGTGGAGAGAGAAGTAAAATAAAAAAAAATGCCTACAATGGGTAAACATGTAAAAACAATTAGAAAATCTTTTTTAATTTGAAAATTGATCAATTTTTTTAGGACAATCCAAAAAAAAATAATCAATTTTTTTTAGACCGAGGGAATTATAGAATAGATCATTATCAAAAGCAAATAAACTGTAAGGGATATTTTGACCCACAATAATCATCGCTACAAGAAATGGCCATAACTGGGTAGAAAGAAACATGATAGGTAATGAATGATACTGAAAATCATAAGTGATGATCTTTTAAACTTTAATAATGATGCTTACAGGAAAAAGTGTCAATACTCCAATATAAACATTTTATATTAATTATCTCTAAAAGTTTTCTTCACTTTTATCGTTGTACAATCAAACTTGTAGTATTTTGTGAAAGTTAAATATTTGTAAGAGATATTTGAGACAAAATGCATTGTCAGTGTACCTTAGATAACAAAATATAATATGGAATAGTCAGAATTTTATTTAGCGGTAACTTGATGTGACGAAAAAAATAAGTATGATAAATAGTAAAAAAAATATTAGTGATAATTAATGTGAAAATTCGGGTTTGAAAGTAAGAGCATATTTTGAGTAATGAACTTTTCATATTTTGAGTATTTGATTAGTAGTTAACAACTGATTTGTTATTGTTGTTTAATTATAATAATTATATTGATTACTTTTAGTTATTTTTTAATCAAGATTTAGAATATTTATATTTCAAATTACTATATATCGTGCAAAGCTCCTTACTAGTTATATATGAAAGCACGGATAGGGTTAAATGACTAATCTTTTTTTTCCTTCAGATACCCCTTTTAAATTTAAGTCTTCAAGCAAGATAAGTAGTGACTAAGGGTATTTTAACTTATAACATTTCTTTCCCATTAAATACCCTTCTTGAATTAGATTGTTACTTTAAAATAAGGGTGCTTTTGACTTTTCATAGGGTACCAAGTCTTTTTCCTAAAAATACTCTTATTGGGATATATGTTTTTGTTAGATTAAGGATTGTTTTGACTTATGACTTATAACATTTTTTTTCATCAAAACCTATATTTAATAAGAGTGTTATTAAAAATAAAGGTATTTTTAACTTTTCATATGATATCAAGTATCTTTTGTGAAAATATCTTTATCAGAATATATGCTTTTGTTAGAATAAAGGATTGTTTTGACTCTTATATATATATATATATATATATATATATATATATATATATATATATATATATATATATATATATATAGAGAGAGAGAGAGAGAGAGAGAGAGAAATCCTATATAAACCCTTTAAAATACCCTTGAACTCATGTATACTCTCTAATTATTGATTTTTTTTTGTCAAACCATATTAGCTCCATTCATGTTAACACTAAACGATCTTAGAGTTATTATATTTTCTCTAGCATATTCGATTAAAGAAAATAACTTGCAGAGAACAAAGTTTTCTACAGGCTTTTTGAAGAAATGTAATATGTCTAAACTAAATTGAATATTTTGTCGAAAACTCAATCCTTTATAATTTTGTATTTCATATTTGTAAGTTGAAATGTATGCTATAGATTTGAATTATTCTACATATATATAGATTTTAATACAAACATATTAGTACATTAAAAATATCATTAATATGAAGTTTTAGATTTTGAATACGGACATATTGGTATAAGAAAGTTATCATAAACTGGAGTTTTTTAGGATTTTTTAAATGCATGTATAATCCTAACTAGAATTAAATGGCTAATCCTTTCTCTCTTTTTCCAATAAGATGTCCTTTTTAAACTGAAGTCTTCTTACAAAATTAGAATTGATTATGGCATGTTGACTTAAATTGTTGTTAAAAAATTAAGGGTGTATTTGGCTTCTCTTAGGATATGAAACATCTTTCCTTAAAAATGCCCTTACAAGAATATATGCTTTAGTTAAAGTTAAGAGTTATTTTATCTTTTAGTTAAAAAAATCCTATGAACCTATAAAATCACCCTTGAACTCATGCATGTTCTTTTATTATTGAAAATTTTCTATGAAAAATCTACTACCTCCATTCACGTTAAAGCTTGATCCTCAGAGCTATTACATCTTTTCCAACAATTTCGACGAATGAAAACAACTTGAAGAGAGAACAGTGTTAGAGATAGTGGTTTCTATAGCATTTAAACAAGGGATAATATCACCTATGTCCCTGAGGTTTGAGGGTAATTACAGGTAAGGACAATAGTTTGGACAAATTACACTTGTGTCCATTGATCAAACGGAACCCTAAAAATCCAAACGGTTTAATGAAAAGACTTTATTGCCCCTGAGTTAGAACCTTATTTATTTTCCAATGTCATTATTTCATCTTCTTCCATTAATGCCATTACTCTTCATCTTATGTTTAATGCAATTACTCCCTCCCCCCCCCCCCAGCTCATTCTCGCAGCACCCCTTTGCCTGTGCCTCCCCGTCGCCTGTGCCTCCCCTTTCCCCTTCCCCGTCGTCCCTACCCTACCCCTTCTCTTTTCCCGTCGCCGGCATCGCCTTCGTCGATCGAAAAATAAGTGTAACACCCCGATACTTTTTCGGAGTGGTTTAAAATTTTAGCAGCAAATATATTTTTCTAAGCGCCGATATTTTTCTAACAACTTGTAGCGAAGAATTAAATGTTTAGTGATTAGTATGGCCAAAATTTTTGGGTAAACTTTTAGGGATGACATTCTTACTTAGCGACGATTAGTGTAGCGGGGTTAGATAACAACCCGTTAGATTTTTCTGGTACATTATTTTATCATAAATAGTTAATTAGGGCTTTTCGTAATAACAAAAAGTTTGAGGTGAAACTTGAAAATTTTCTAATGTCCAAGGGGCTTTTGGTAAATTGCCACTTTAGGGTTTTATGTATATGTATGGCTGCTATAGATCAGCCGCCAACCCTACTTCTGAAAACCGATTGAGAGAAGAGAGAGAGAAGGAAGGAGATGGAAGAAATTTTTCGACAAAGATTTTCGGTAAGCTTCTAGCCTTTTACTCCTTATTTTTTTATTTATTTACGGTTTACGATTTTAAGGGGGACATGGGGAGCTGCCGTGAGTGTAACAGGGAGTTAGGCAGGTCACAGCCGTTGTGGCTGTGACTGTGAAACTTTGTGGGTGAATTAAGGAACGAAAGGGGGATGTGGGTGTTATGTATGCGTTTGCAGTGGTGCTTTGAGGTGTTGAATGTGTAGTGTAGAAATGGGGGTTTGGGCAGCCGTGTATGGCTGTCGTAAACCTGTAATTGCGGTGTCGTTATGGTTCAGAGAAAGGGATTTCGTGGCTAGCCAAAGGCAGGTTGAGGTGTGTGGATTAGGGTATGTATTTGCGGGAATGCCGTGTATGTGTTTGTGTAATGGTTTAATGGGTCTTGTGCATGTGTGTATTCATACACATGTGTGTGCGTGAGTTGTGTTGTGAGCGTGTTTGTGAGTTGTGGTTGTGAGCATGTGTGTGTTTGGGTTGTCATGGGTTGGCAAAAATGGTGGGTTGTATATAGGTTATGGGAGTGTGTGGGTGTAAAATATGAAGGCAGGCAGTATATATAGTTTTCAGCGTGTATGGGGGTAGAAAATGGGTTCTTAGAGAGAGAGAGAGAAGGACCATGGCTGCCATAAGTTGCTGCCTGGTTCATGAGTGCACGAGTGGGGTACTTCCTTGTGATTTGCTACTATGTGGGTTGAGAGAGAGGAAAAACCCACCGCCGTGCTGCAGTGGGTGTGAAGATGCGTGAGTGATGGGTAACAATGTGAGGTTTTGAGTGTGTATAAAAAGAAATGGAAAGGAGCAAGACTGGAGCAGCCATTGCCGTGAAGTGGTTGGTGTGTGTTTGGATGATTGGTGCACAGCATAGTGCGTATAGTTGTAACAGCCAAGTGTGTGTAATGTGTGTGTGTGTGTATGTGTGAGGAGATGTCTTCGTGGGATGAAAAATAGGTGCAAGGCAGCTCATGTATGAGTGGGTTCTGGGCTTGTTGGACAGGTTCTTTTTGGAGCTAGATAAATGAAATGGTGAGGGCTGATGTGTGGACACCCATGGTGCCATGAGAGTGAGGTACAGGTGAGTGTTTCGTGTGTGTAGTGTTGTGTGCAGTGGAATTGTTGCAGGTGTGTGCGTTTGACCCAACTGAGTATTTATGTGCGAGAGTGCGTTGTGTGTAATGGGGTGTTACATGGAGTGATGCATAGAGGTATCAGATTATGGGTGTGCAAATGGGTAAATGCAAGTGAAGTTTTGTGCTGAGTGCTGTGTGTACAAGAAATGGTTTAGGTGTGTTATTAGAGTGTGCCTATGTGTGTGTGTATTGCAGTGAGAATTAGCACTGGGTTTGAATATTTCATCTGGGTGTTTTCTTATGCTAGCTTGTATGTGCTAAAGTGTGTGGTGTTGGGTATAGTGTGTATATATGTGTGGGTGTGTGTGTAAAGGGAAATGAGAGAGATAGCCATGGTTATGCGATGAAAATGGGGAGCAAGGGAAGCTGCGTGAACAGTAACCATGAGCTGGTGAGTGTGTTTTGGTTTGGAGAGAAATAGTAAAGAGAAGAAGAAAAAGAGAAGTACGGAGCGGGAATTTGGGTTCGCATTAAATTGGGCACATGCATATGTTAATGCACGCTTATCGTTGACACATAAAACTTTACAGTATAGTGCGATAGACTATATTAGAATTTTTGGCAAAATTTTATAATTTTCTGAGATCGTATGAATTTATAGTATTTTCTATAATTTCAGATTTGGAAAATTCTTTTGGAGTCTTTAAACCCAGAAAATGTTTTGGGAAAAACTATAGTAATGTTTTTATAGTATAATAAAGACTCAGTAAACGTTTGATGATTTTTGGGGTTGATTTGCTATGGTTTCCATATCGCATTAGTTTTAGCAAAATGAATATTTGAAAAATAATTTTAAAGCCTTTTAATTTCTGATTTATATTTTTATAATTTTTATACATATTAAAAAGTTAATATAAAAATTATGGGACTTAGTTTGCAGCTGGCAGTATTTTTGGCAATTTATGAGATTTTATTATATTTAAAGAAATATTCAAAATATTTTTATAATTTTTAATTCAAAATATTCAAAATTTTAGAAAATTCATATTTTGACTCTTATTAATGTTTTAAGCTATAAAAGTAATTTATTGAAATTTATTATAAATTTTGGAATATAGTTACGCGTTAAGTAGCGTACAGGATTTCCGGTTAGCTACGTTGGTCGTGTGTGGAATACGTTTCGAATCGCGTGATTTCGGGGTTAGAAGTAAGCACATGGTGGGTTGTCGATATTAGGGTTTCTAGTATATTAGACATAAATTGTGTTCTAACAATTAAATTATAAATTTAGGTTGATTCAGAGAATACTGATCGAGGTTGGTAGCATCACTTAGCTTGGACCGAGATAAGGAATTATATCCGAACCCTATTTCGACATTCTGTTTTCAAATGCTTATAGAACAGTTTTACAAACTAAATTCATTCGATTTTATGCTTATATAAAAGATGTTTTAAACCTATCCATGAAAGCCTAACTTGAATCTTAAGCGATCGTTTGGAATTCATAATTTGTTTATTCTCATCCATTTTATTGATTCAATTATCATGAAATGTTTTGAATTCTATTTATTGCCTCTCAATGTTGACATGAGTTAGTAACTTGGGAGCCATAAGGATGGTCTGTATTGTTGGCGTTATAAGGATGGTCTATTGGATGGGTTTAACTAGTACCTAAATGGACTAGTCAGTGTACATATACATATGTAAAGCGATCGAGCACTGCCGGGGTGGCTTTGCTTCTGTACTGCTCATGTTCAATGTTTCCTGTTTATGTTTTATTTCACTTGAAATGTTTTGAATATTATCCATTCATGCTTTATTATGCCCGAAGTGTTTCAAATGACTATTATTTATAGGATTGAGTTAAATACTCATCCCTATGTTTATATCGTATTGTAGTGATTTCATTGAAAGCAAAACCTCTCAAAAAGATGTTATTGGACTTCAATGTAAAATCGTTCATTTTGTTCATGTTTGTCTAAATACTGTATTTCGTTGAAAATACTCTTTAAAAAGTTTTATATGAAAACTTGTCCGAATCGTTTACTGTTTTTAAATCTTTGATCGACCTTACTGAGCTCTCGAAAGCTCACTCTCCTTTAACTTTCTTTCTGCAGGTGATAGTCAGCATTAGCCGTAGGTTACATGAGCATGGATTAGAGCCGAGCTAGCTAAGGAATTTAAATTTAAGTTTAGTATTGATAGTTAGAACCCCTACGTGGGTAAATATTATTGTTTAAATTTTCTTAGACTTAGACTTGGTATTTCAATTATGATAGTTGATTGAAAGTATAGTTTGATTGACGAATAGTTGTTCTGACAGATTGATGGTAGTATTTGGTTGAGTTTGAGATAGTATTATCTTAGTGTAAATGATCGAGCGAGTGTTAACGTTTCGAAAAATTATGGAATGTTACAATAAGGGGTGGTTGACCTCGAGATGGCGCCGGTGATAAATCCTGGGCGATGGTGGCAGCGGCGCGATGGTTGCGGAGGTGTTGGTGATGGCGCTCGGTGAAAGAGCACCGGAGTTGATCGCTGGTGATGGGGCTGCTGATCGAAGTTGTTGGCCGTCGACAGGTCTGTCGGCAACATCGATCGGATGGTTGTAGTGGTGTAGTGGCACAATGGCTTCGGCGCGATGCTCGCACAGGCTCGATGAAGGGGCATTTCAGTGAAGGCGCGGGGACCGGAGTTAGTAGCCGACGACCGCTTGTGCGGCCGGTAATGGGGTTGCCGGCGAGTTAGGGGGGAAGACAATTAAAATTAGGGTTTCAAATTTCTTAATCTGCAAATCAGGTTTTCAAAATCCTAATTCAAAAATTAGGATTTTGAAATTTTGATCTGTTCATTCTCCCCAAAATTTTGATATGTTCAAAAAGACTGAATAGAGAGGAACTCACCAATTTTAGGGTTTTAAAATCCTAATCTTCAAATCAAGGTTTAAAGTATTAATTTAAATTTTTTAAAAATTACTCAGTATACACAGTACAAGGGTAGTTTTGTCATTTTAAAAATACGTATTGTTGACATCATTAAAAAAAAGTACACTTTTTGGACGGAAACATGACGGATGGACACGGGTGATACATTTGAAACACTTTTGGTCACGGTATGGTACATTTTGAAACTTAGTGTCCTTAACTGTAATTACCCCTAACCTCAGGGACATAGGTGTAATTAGCCCTAAGAATAAACATAATTTACCTGAACTTAATTTAATATTTTGTCAAAAACTCAATCCTTTTTTAATTTTGTATTTCACAATTTGTATGTTTACGCAGCTGCAAATTTCAATTATTGTGCATGTATATGTATTTGAATACAAATATATTCGTATGTTGATACAATCATAAACTGAAGTTTAATTATAGATTTTAATTACGGACATAGTGGCTTAAGAAAGTTATAGTAAAATTGGAGTCTTTTTAGAAGTTTTTAAATGCATAAGAATCGCTAGATCATATAATTTGACTCCTAATTATAACTTGAGTTTGTGGCAAATACATGATACTATATCCGTGTTAGAGTTATTGAAATACCCTAATCTCCATAATAGCATATACTTCGTTTGATTATTGTCTTTCTATTATCCACTATATCCCGAGATATTATATATTTATATGATAACATATTTTTTAAATGGCTATTGTCTTCGTATATTTCCCTCTTATATATGATAGGATTAAATGCAACTCAATCGATAAAGACACCAATTATTTTGACTCAAATGATAAATGATTTTTTTTTTAGCTTGAAAACTCTAAAGTTTTGATATGTAAGGGTTAAATAACTTTAAAAAAATTTGTTAAACTATTAATTTTAAGTTTGAAAATTTTCTAAATATTTTGACCTTTTAAAAGGTGAAGTTAAATTACTACCGTTTTGATTAACTTCAAACATTTTGACACTAAAGAGGTTCACTAATACATCTCTTAGTAACAAAAGATTATGAATATAACCAAAATAGGTAAGGATTTGGCCTAAGCGTATAAAATAATCTCAAGGGATTAATTTAAAAACAGTTTGCTGACTTTCAAGCAGAGTTTGTCGCCATTAGCTATAAGGTCAATTGGACAATGGTGGGCCATCTAGTGGCGATGGGTGAATTGGATAGGTTGTGGGTTCATTGGACGCAGTAATAGGCTGATTAATGGTGGTGGAAGGCTACTCTGGTGGTAGTTAATGGAGGTGGCTGCCGTGGTGTTGGTTAGTTGTTTGATACAAACAAGAAATCTTATACATCTTCTTCTAGATTTTAAACCCTGAACTTAAAATTTTATTTTTGTTCATTTGGTTTGTTGAATCATGATGGTTTGTTACAACTTATTGGAGTGAGAAAGTTGAGACAATTGATTGGGGTGAGAAGGCTAAAGAAAGGTGAGAAAGTTAAAAAACACGATAATGGTAGGATGCGATGGTAGGATGATGCTAAGAACACGATGATGGGGGAAGGGGTGTGGTTATGGGTGCATCTTTGTAATGTTTGTCTGTGTTTTGAAGCTGAAGAAGTGTAAAGAGATGCTGGTGGTGGTGGGGTGGGGCTGTATAGTGAGAGGAAGGGATAAGAAATGATATTTGAAGAATTACATTCCTAATTAATAGGCATTCTGGTCTTTTCATCCTTTCAGTATTTTCTTTCGGTCAACAGATATAAGTACTATTTGTTCCATATTAATGGACATGTAAGTAATTTTACTCTAGCCTCAAGGTCATGGGTGTAATTAACTCTATAATTTTTTTAACTCTTAACACCTTATGCCATAGGTAATTTTTTTTCCTTTTATTTTGATGATACATGTCTTTATTTGATGAATGATCTGAGTTATGAATTATTCTTGATAAAGGTTGTTGAATTTGCATTTATATTAAACCTGTAATACATATGTATAAATATAGGATGGAAAACGTAGGCTTGTGAACATTATTGAAATTACTTAGTTCATTACCATCATCTGATATCAACTCCACACATTCATTTCGTAATAAAAATTTCAAAAGGACACACAAAAACACAAGTGTATATAGACTTTTTAGATGAGTATGTTTGGTATTATCGTATAAGTCCGTGTTAAAAATAAAAAACTTATAGCAAATATACGTTAAATTACATGCACAACTAAATTAATAACCTTATTGCATTGCTAAGATGAAAAAGGTCATGCTAGATAAAAATAAAAGAGAGTTTATAGTACATTATCAAGAGAAATTTAGAGTACACAATAGATTTTTTAATTGAAAAGTAGAAAAAAGAAAGTATAATTAAGATTAAGCGCAGTTTTAGACAAATTATACTCGACGTTAAAACTTAAGATAGAAAATGTTAAAAGACTTGTTTTGTACTCTAATCTTAAGATAAGACATACATGAAAGTTAAATTCCCTTTGTCACAAATTATTTAATCATATTTGATTACACGTTTATTTATGATATGAGTCTTATTATATGAGTTTTTCGTTCTATCCCGAAAGAGATGGAGAGGAAGAAAGCGGTTCAATAGAGAGAAATGAATATACTTTCAACAATCCGTTTCGGGTTAATTTTTAAACTTTCCTTAATATCACTTAATTATAATTCAATCTTCTTTTTGATTTTACTTCCTAAACTTATATATATATATATATATATATATATATATATATATATATATATATGCCATCTATATTACTGAAAACTAGACAACTCCAGTATATACACTTGACATAATATATCTCTAAAGATGTGTCTTCACTTTTATTATTGTACAGTCAAACTTGTAGTGTTTCTAAAGAGTTAGATATTTTTGTAAAATATTTGAGATTAATTACAATGTCAGTGTACCTGAGATAACAAGATATAATATGTAACAGTCAGAATTCTCTTCAGCGGCAACTTGATGTGACGAAAGGAATAAGTATGATAAATAGTGAAAAATATTAGTGATAATTGGCTTGAAAAATTCAGGTTTGAAAGTAAGATCATATTTTGTGCAATGAACTTTCCATACTTCGAGTCTTGGATTAAAAAGCTAACAACTGATATATTATTATATTGTAATTATAATAATCGTATTGATTAATTTTAATTATGTTTTCACCAACGTTTATAATATTTTAATTTTAAATCAATATATAACGTGTAAAGTACGTGATCCTTACTAGTATATAAAATTAAATAGAGTTGTTTAATTTTTGGTTAACATGTTTTTTATATCAGTGACGCTTCTTGACAGGAGTTCCAAAATAAGAAACAAACATTGAAAGAATGATGTGGATGTGAAGACAGGATGTCTGAGCAGCCTGATAGACAAGAAGCTTCCTTAGAGTTGAATCTCTTTTGATGCTGGATACTTACTATTTGTGGAGTGGATTTGGGAGGCCGGTTTAATATTTCTCTATTCTAGTTCTTTTCTATTATTTGTGGCCAAAACTTGGCTCTGTCTTATGGACCGTAAGGAGCATTATATTTCTAGCGGGGGCGGATCCAAAGACCTGTAGTGAAACTTTGACTTCTTTAGATACACCCTTTTGAAAAGAGGCCAGAATTTGGAAATGAACTCTATCTTCATCTAGTCTAATGATACTTGAGTTCATTGTGATCTTCCTCCTAACGGTAAGGCAATTGGCTGTAAATGGATTTTTTCGGAAGAAATAGATGGAACAATTAAAAATTTTAGAGCGAGGCTTAAAGCCAAAGATTTTAATCAAATGGAATGAATTAGATTTTTTTGATACTTACTCGCCAATAATGTGCATATTTGTCATTAGGACATTGATTGCTATTGCTTCCGTTTATAACTTAAAAATATATCAAATTGATGTAAAAACAGCGGTTTTAAATGAAATAAATTTGGCTTATATCCCGGTTGGAGGAATCTTCCTCATATCCCCTATATAGCGACAATCAATCGTCTCTAAATAATTGTAGTGCCTTGTATTTAGTGGTGCTAAAAAAATACTACTAATTAATAATTGTCGTGAAAGTGTTAGAAGAAAGTCACAGAAAATTTTTAGCGACTATTAATTATCACTATACATTGGATTGGAAGAAGATTCCTACAACCACGGTAGGAACCAAAATTTGTTCGTTTTAATTGGTGAGCCAGACGAAAATCAATTTTAATAAACCAACCAAAACGTTTTGTTGTAAAAGGTCAAGAGAGAAAAGTTTGTAGACTTGTTAAATCACTTTATGGATTGAAACAAGTCCCGAAAGTATAGCATGAAAAGTTTGATGAAATTATTCATTCTAATAGCTTTGCTATAAATGATTCTGATAAGCATGCTTGCGTTTTCCTTTGTTTATATGTTAAAACAATATTCTTCTCTTTGGTACCGATATGCATATTATTAAAGTGACTGTCTAGGGACATTAATATGGAATATTTAGGTTCTGCGAATGTGATTTTAGGTGTCAAATTGATACAAAATGATGATGAAATTGCTCGTTCCGATCTGAATTTTCGATTAGAGAAGAAGTGGGTGAAAGTGTATCAGCGTAAGTATGCTCAAATAATTGGATGTATGATGTATTTTACTAATTGTACAAGACATGATATATCATGTACAGTTTGTTATTTGTTTAAATATACTTGTAACCCGAGTTCTCATCGTTGGCATGCTATAGAAAGGATATTTAGATATCTTAGAGGGACAATAAATTATGGGTTTCATTATTCTGGTTATTCTAGTATTTTAAAAGGATTTAAGGATGCCAGTTGGATCACAGACGTAGACAAGGCTAAGGTTGTTATTGGTCATGTGTTCACCTTGGTGCTATAGTTTGGAGGTTCACTAAGCAAGCTACTATATCCCTTTACAATGGAAGGAGAGTTTATTGCCTTAAACTTAACTAGTAGTGAGGCAGAATTTTGATACATTGCGATAATCAAGGCAATAATCTTGAAAGCAAATGAAAAAAAAAATGAGGCATATAAAAATTTTGATATAATTCTATAAAAGATTGTTATCTCGAGGTGTAATAACACTTGATTTTTGTAAGGGAAAAAAAGAATTTAGCAATCTTTTTATAAAAGGATTGGTGCGCATGCTAATCGTTGAATCATCAAAGGCAATGCTACCGAAGCTTATAAGCTAGGTACCAAATTGGATATCTAACCCTCTACAAATAAGATCCCATGACTGGGGTTCAGTAGGATAAAACGACGTTGTATGGTGACTAGGGAAGCACTAAATTTTCTTTGTTGAAGGGATTTCTTTGTTCCAATCCTATCGTGATAATGCTCATATTTTGACGGTTTAGGGAGAGTTTTAACTCTGAATCAGGCTAAGCAGGAATCTGCAGGGTGTTGGACACAAATCACCCTTAGAGGACTCACCTATATGAGTGTTGCGGTGAGTTGATGCCGTGAGAAAATGGGTTACTTCCTAAAGATTCTCGTGAAGAGATATGTGTGCATAATATATGTATAAAAATGAACAGAATCGAGTTGATCATTTGTAAATTTTGTACTGTGTATTTGGTGGTAGGTTGAAATTTGAACAAACTATCCTTGTTCAAGACTTAACTCAGTACGTATCTTCAAATGCAAGACTTACTAACAGTAGATGTAGGTTCAAGTCCGAAAAACACCTACACCTAATGCACAGTAAAAGAAATCCAACTATAGTATATGTTTTATTTTATTTTTTGTGGGTATGGTGAGATTGAAAAAACACAATAGGAGTAGAGAAAATTTTAGTTATCCTAACTACTTTGGAAGACTATTTGACTATAAGTCTTCCAATCATGCTTTCTGTGTTGGTTTTGACTACCCACTTTCTCTTTCCCTTTTTTTACCCTCATGCATTTCTGTAATCTCTGCACTATGTTTTTTGCATGTTAGAAGAAAAATCAGAAGAGAATACAGTTACAAAAAGTCTTTGAAAAAGGAGGAAGGCCAAAGAAAAAAACATACAGCCTTTATTATTCTTAAAAAAACAACCTCAGTCATCATCCATCACCCTTCTTTTTTCTACAATTACACACATGATTTCATACACTATTTTGGAGTTTGCGGATGCTTTAAGGTTCGAGATGGGTTTTAGCCGCATCAAAACTCCTTCGGTGTTTGTCCTATCCGCATAATGAAACGTCATTAATCAAGTACAAATTTGGGGGTACGTATCTCCTTTAAGAGAAGCGGTTGTCCGTGCCTCAACCAAATTTCGGGGTATTCTAAAATTTTCTTTGATTAATAGTTATTACTTAAATGAATTTATTGCTAATTGTGATTTGATATAATTAGTTTGACAAATTTTGTTCTCATAAATTAGCAACAACAAAACCTCAAGCCGAAGGTGTGTCCGACTCTTTCCCCTCCTCTTTCGTCCGAAGTTGGATGCAGTGTAAACATTCTGCTTCTTTGGTTGTCATTACCACGCGAATTTTTTTATATTTGAAACATAATCTTTCAGATTGTTTGGAAGATAACATACACGCCAAAAGCCAGACTCCTTAAGGTGCAAGTTGAAGATCAAGTCATAAACCCGGACTACTTTGATCTTCAATGAGCATGCTTCGTGAAGAACAAAAACTCTCATAGATGGGGTTGCTTCCAAGTTCCAACGAAACCAACACATATGTAACTCGGATTTGAAACAACTAGATAGAGAGCAATGAGATACAAACTTTGAGATCCCAAAATAAGATTCAAGAAAGCAGATCATGTCACCAATGAGATGTTCAAACTAACAATTTCACGAAATGCATGGTGTGTGAAAGGGTGAGTGTGTGCGTGAGAGAGAGAGAGATGGGATGGACGGTCGGTTATGATTTGGTAGCGATCCGTGTGCTGCAAATTTGGCCAATCAGGGGCTGAGGAAGGGAGTGAGGGATAATAAGAGTTGGTGAATTTGCCCCCCGGCTCTGTGAGAGAGAGAGATGGGATAGATGGTCGGTTATGCTTTTAACTGTTGCACGGACTAGGATCCCTTGCTGTAATCATGGTTTACAGCAAGGAATCCTGTTGCACCATTTTTCTTTCAAATTTGACACCTACCAGCCTTACACCCTATTTATCCCCGCCATCTTCGAATTTTTAGAATTTTACTCTTTTTTGCTCTTAACAGAGCTAAGCAAATATTGAATCTTGATCATAGTAACAAATTCGGTATTCGAAAATTATTCGACATGGGCAGTAATAAGGAATTCGGGAATTATTCGGAGAATTTTGCCTGTGGATCGAAAATAATTTGGTGGAATAACAAAATTCGTATTATAAATCAAAAATAATTTGGTAATTAATCGTTCAGGTTATAATAGTTTTAAGTATATAAAATTTATAAACTCTATGATTGAAATGACAAAAATATAACAATTCTTCAATTTTTTTAAGTGATAGGTAAAAAAAAATGAATTGAATTTAGGGGTAGTGCTATATAACTATGTGTGACTGAATCATATGTTAGTTATTTTTTTTCAAAATTGAACAAGAATCACGTGGTGGTGTGCTGAGTGAAAAAAAAAATGAACGGAGAATGCAGGTAGTGTTAAATAACTACATGTGGCTAAAAAAATATTTACTACTTTTCATCAAAATAAAACAAGAGCCGTATGGTGGTTTGATGGCACGAAGTTGAGTTACCAACCACCATGACTCCAAAATCCAGGTTCGAATCCATGCAGCTCTCTTTGCTTTCCCCCATTTTTCAAAACAAAAGATTGCAATATTTACTAGTTATACGTGAAAAATTCAAATATTCATGATAAAATCGCGTTTTAAACTTCTATTAATTTATCGCGATAACTTCGCGAATATTGTTACTATGATCTTGATCAATATAAGGCCATAATAAGGTCTTTACAAACTTCCATGTTCTGGTCCAACCGACATGAGAGTCCAATAAGTCACCGATCTCGTGTAATAATAGTTGAATTTGTGTTGCACTTGAGAGCTAATTTGACCCAGTTTTTTTTTTATTATTTATTGAGGTTGGTATCTTTATAGCATAGGAGGTGACACTGCTAATTTTGTTAGTATTCGCAAGGGCTTCGAGTGACAATATTTATCACTGACAAATTTGATACATATTCTTTTTTTGGTACAATTTTTTGATACGTATTCAACACACTAAGTTAGTTTTATATCGTTTATGTTATGTCAAGAGCAATCAGGCACGTGCCTATGCAAAAATCTGCCTTTCTGGTTTATAAGTCCAAAAGGTACCGGCACCTTTTCAAACACTGTATCATCAATTTTTGGAGACTAAAAATATTTACAAGCCTCATAAAGCGTAGCCAAATTAAGCCTAGCCAACGGAGTAAATAAGGAAGGCGAGAGATGAAATTTGCGTGGAATAAGTGAATAGAGAAGGAATCAACCACTCAAATCAAGTAGTCTATATTCGGATAATACTTTGTCGACGGTAGTTCAAATCAATTTCAAGTTTTCTTGCAAAGAAAGGAGGCAAAGTGACACCCAGTAACTCACCTTTAACCTGTGTTTTCAACTTTAACCTGTGTTTCCTAACTCATTTCAGAAGTACATACAACTAGTGGATCTTACTGCCGCAATCCTCTTGAGAGGTGCCAGATGCAATTACAAGGGAGCAAGGGTTTCTGCAATGTACTGGACGAGTGCAGTTAAAAGAAGTTAGCCAGAATTTAGGTTAGCAAGTTGGAACTTGGGTTCTTTAATAAGAAAGCTGAAAGCTAGTTAATCGATGAGGAGCAGGATAGCAAACATCGCATGTCTTCAAGAGACTAAGTGGTTAGAATTTTATAAGTTAGTAATAGTAACAGGAGAGGAGACTAGGTAAGACTAGCAAACTCAATCAAGTGAGAATTTTGGGGATAAGGATGAGAATCCTATTAGACAAAAAGATGAAACACCAATATTCTGAACACTGTCTTCATAACATCCTTCTCTCTCACCTTTAGTTGGTGGTTCCCTGTAACGCCCCCGGAATCTGGAGCTCCGCCGCCCCGAACTCCCGGGTCGTTAACTTACCAGATCACATCAAACCTGTCAAATCCTGTTCACTAACACATACTTCCAAAACAGTGAATCCGATATCAACTCAAACTCTTCACATTCAATATTACAAAACTACTCAAACTGGAAATATCAATATCTAGGTTCTTTACAAACTCAAGTTCTTATAGAACGAGTTGACAAAACTGACCCACACAGGGGTCTCCCTACACAGTAGTGATGGGCTCATAGGGATCTCACACAAACTCTAACACATTCCCGAACATGCTACATTTGATCATCACCTGCAGAAGGGAGCCAAACGAAGGGTGAGCTTTTGAGAGCCCAGTAAGGTCGTACAAGGACTACAAAAGAGATTATAACACGACTCCGAAAAATTCAACCGACGATGATTTTCAACAACACTTTGAACGATCAAAACTCAATAATTACCCAAAATGATCAAAATTCATCAGAAATAGATGCCCAAAATAAATATTAACAATCAGAACAAAATCCAAAACGATCAATAAAAGATCCTTTTCAAGTCAGCATTTCCAAGTACCACGAAAATTTTCCTTACTCAAGGGATTTCAATCCGAGCAGAAATTCATTTCGAAAATACAGCAAGATTTCCCGAGGAATTTTAACCCAAGCAGAAATCAAATAAGATAATACGATAAAGGCTTGTCAAGGGATTTCAACCCAAGTACAAATCCTTCTAACTAAGTACAATGAATGTTTGTCAAGGGCTTTCAACCCAAGTACAAATCATTCTAGCTAAAAAAATAAAAAATCAATGTTGATCCTGGGCGATTGCAATGCCATTATGGCAAGCTCATATAGTGTACACATGCATGATGTACTAAAATAATTACTAGTCCACTTGGGTACTAGCCTGCATTTCATGCAGGATTCAACCAGCCTTATACCGCCTCCCCACTAAACAGGTACCCAGGTCAACACAGAAATTAACAATATCAATGAGCGTTAACATAAGCTCATATCCCCGAAATCAATTCGGGTTCTCATAACAATAATCATACTGACATAAGTCAGCATTCAAGATTTTCAGACGAAATCAGAATTTCAGAAGAAAAATCACAGATAAACAACAAAATGACTGTGAATAATTATCGAATATAATCACAACAATTTGGAAGAATGGATACAGACAATTATCAAATTTGCTCAGCCTACAATAACATGCGAGCATCACAAGATTTTCAAATAACCGATTCAGGTTCAACATTAGGTTTTCTGGGCAAGAACATGCTGATATCAATACATAACTCAGAGTTCGGCATTAGCCATAAATATATCAAAGGAGTACTTACGAGTACGAGAATCAAATAAGGGTTCGGACAAAAGTCCTTCCCAAGGTTCAGATAGAATCCCTTACCTGAATTCGCAGCTAAATTATCCTAACCGGAAGTCTTTAGCTTTAACCTAAACGGAATAATCGAACCATTAGAAAACAGCCTACAGAACAGAATTATAACTTAATACGAACTCACACATGCTCTCAAAATGAACCTCCCCTCACCGGGTATGTAAAATTACAGAAACGCCCCTAGGGTGTAAAATGCCCCTCTCGGACTTAAATTATCCAAACGGCCTTCCCATAAGTAGAATCACTGAAATAAACTTCACATATGTAAATTTATGCAAAAATACCTTCCTTAGGTCAAATTATCAAAATACCCCCTTCGAGGTGTCAAATTACCAAAATACCCCATTCGGGGTGGCAAATTACCAAAATACTCCCGTTACACTTTAATTCTTAAAATGAATTTTTCACAAGCAAAGTCACTAAAAAAATCTCACTGTATGTAAATTTACTTCAAAATACCTCTTATAGGTAAAATTACCAAACTACCCCTTCGAGATGGTAAATTACCAAAACACCCCTAGGGGTTTCCGGCACCAAAAAATCTCAAAAATATCTTAAACCGCTATTTTAAGCATCCCGATATCATTTCTATACTAAAAAGGCTTTTAGAAATTTTTTGTCTTAAAATTCTGAACCGCCGAGAGCTAAAATGCCAGTTTCGCGAAAAATACCTATCGACCTTGGAATGGCCCAACATTTTAGATAATGAATAATATCTATAAAATAGTGCTTCCATAAAATTTTCAGGTTAAAATAACTTGGTTTGATATGCCAAATAAATCGATAAATTCTTTAATCAGTACCCCAATTTAGCACTCTTCACGGACTCCAAAAATTCTCAAAAAATTCCAGAGAGTACATCTCGAAAAAATATTGGGGGTTACAGTTATGTGTTTTGTCCAATTATGGCTCTAGATATTTATGAAAATTCGTGAAAGAACCTGCCTAAAGTATTTAAGTTTTTAGCGACAAAAACAGTTACTATTTGGATTAAAACACACACTAAAGCATCTCAGCTGCACACACTCTCTTCTTCCTTGTTCTGCCGAGACCCACTTCATACATAGAACCCCCAGAATTACACACCAACCCACTAAATTATTACCAACTCACTATAAACACCTACATATGTTTAACTAACACCCTAAATTACACCCACTAACACCATTTAAATCATACAATTACACCACATACCCATGGATCATCGAAGTATACATACACCCCTCTGCACAATCAAGAACACATACCTTAAACACCCAAAACGCACACTGGCCACCCTGAACTCTCAGAATTTCCCCCTCACACACATAGCTACCCCTTACATCCTTCTTAAGCCACGTATAACACACTTCATGTCACTATAACCCATTTTTCACCCACTTTCATTCGGTAGCCGTGGCCACACCTCACCAACACACACAGTCACAGTAACACACATCGCACCACTGCGCATCTACAATCCATCTCCTTTACCCCCCTTCAAATTTGAAAATCATTTAAGAGTTAATTACATCTTCTAAAATTGCATTAAACTATGACCAATATTTTCACCCGAAGCACGAAACTCTCAGAACATCTCACTCTGCTCAGCCATGTTCATGGCTTACTCACATGCTCCACAGTTACAAAACACACCTATAAATAGATTTATGGGTTTCATTATTCTGGTTATTCTAGTGTTTTAGAAGGATTTAGGGATATCAATTGGATCACAGACGTAGACAAGACCAAGGCTGCTATTGGTCATGTGTTCACCTTGGTGCTATAGCTTGGAAGTTCACTAAGCAAGCTATTATATCCCTTTTACAATATAAGGAGAGTTTATCGCCTTAAACTTGACTAGTAGTGAGGTAAAATTTTGATACATTGCGATAATCAAGGCAACAATCTTGAAAGCCAAAAGCAAAAATTCTAATGAAAAAAAAAATGAGGCATCTAAAAGTTTTGATATAATTCTGTAAAAGATTGTTATCTCAAGGTGTAATAGCACTTGATTTTGTAAGGTAAGAAAAGAATTTAGCAATCTTTTTACTTTTTTTTTATAATGAGAGAATTGCATAGATAAGATAACGGAGTTCACATATCGGCCTTAAGGCCATACAAAAACAGTACGGAAGTATCTAGCGATAGTATGCAAGATACAAGATAAGCCAAATATAGAAAAGTAAACCCACAAACAACAAGGAAACACAGAGAATCATAATCTGTCCAAGACCCAGTCCTTGTATACCGGTATTCGCGCATGGCAGGCAAAAGGTGCTAGAGAACGTGCTTCCTTCAAAAGGTGTGGGTCGGCCCTGTTCATACTGTAATGATGAAATTTATTTAGCAGGTGGCATAGATCATATAGAATAGGTGCCACCGTATCCAAAATAGCCTCAGAGTCCGACATTTGAGATAGGAGGAAAGAAGAATTTGTTAGCACGTTTATATGAAAGAATTGATGTTTTAAAGCCCAAACTGAAACTAATAATAAGCAACGTGATAAAGCAGAGAAAGTGTCAGTTGCTGGGGTAGAGAAAGAGGCTGAGGCACATCTTGTAGCAAGATGATAGCACATGACCCTGATCCCGGCTCGAAACCTATGAGAATCAAAGCATGTATATATGTACATATTAATCATCTATGGTTGTACTCATTGAGAAGGAGATGTATGAATCATCGGAGCCTCTAGGTTGAGGGAGTTGGACCGAGATGGCAGTGTAGGTGAGCACTTTGGTTGTGGCAACTGTCTTGGAAAGCTTGGTAGAGTCTTAGAGAATTTAGATAATATACTAGAGAGAAGTTTGATTTGGTCTATGAAAATTGAAGGGTTGAAAGGAATGTGATTAAAAACGGCATTGTTCCTATGGGTCCAGATAGTCCAGATAGTAGTGAAAAATATATAACTTCCAGCCATGATCTTCCAAATCCGTTGGCGGGTTTAATCCAGGAAATAAGCCATTATCTGAAGGAGTGCCCAATATTTGTTGTTCGAATGCCAACGGGACCTTCAAACCAAATCGGCCGAATTTGAGGGCACAAGAGAAAGGCATGTCCCACATCTTCCGGCACTAAATCGCAGAGCGGGCACAAGTCAGAGTTGACTGCCTGGAGTCGTGGAGATTCTTATATAGGGGTAGCATGTCCCACAAAATTTTCCAAACCAAAAAATTAAATTTGAGGGATATGGGCAAACCCCAGACCTTACTCCAGATATCAGTCAATTCAGGATTAGGTCTAGATGGGGGGTTCAGAGAATTCCATAGCAGCTGAGACGACTGGTCATAAAGTAATTTATATGTTGAGGCGACTGTGAAATTTCCATCCCTTGTGTGGCCCCAAACCTTTTGGTCATCAAAATCATTCTGCGTAATATAAATAGATGTGATCCGCTGTCCTAAATCTCGAGGAAAGATACTGTCAATCTTAACTGAATCCCAAGACCCATTATAGATCATGTCACAGGCCCGTAGATCAGACTAATTATAGCCAATCAGGGGAAGTTTATGCAGAGGTGTTGTATTCGGGATCCAGTAATCCTGCAAGGTGATGATCTATCGTCATTTCCAACCTGCCATCTAAGGCCCAAACTAACCGTCTGTCTTCCAATTAGAATTCCCCGCCAAACAAGCGAAAAGTGATGAGTTGAAGGGCCTTGAAGAAAAGGTTGGCGGACACAGTATTTACCACAGGACACTCTGGCCATGAGGGAGTCTGGGTCACTCCAAATTCTCCAAGCCACTTTCACAAGAAGGGCATGATTCAGAAGTTGTGCCTTTTTAAAAGCAAGGCCCCCGGATGAGAGAGGGCCACATAAAACATGTCAGTTTATCCAATGTATTCCCCGAGATCCTTCCTTGCCCGACCACCAGAAGTTGCTAAGAATATTATCGATTTTTTGACAAATATTCTTTCGAAAAAGCCACACCTACATATGATAAATTAGAAGGGAATTAAGCACAGATTTAATTAGGGTAGCCCTCCCTGCTTTGTTGAGAAGTGCTCCTCTCCAGGATGCGCATCTTCATTTTATCCGGTTCAAAAGGTCCTGAAAGAAAGCATTTTTCTGAGTGATGATGTCCAGGGATCCGCCAAATAATCACCAAAGTCGCTTTTCATAGAGAAGCCCAGCGTTTGTCGAAAGTGTATGTGAGTGGCGAGAGTGGAATTTGGGCTGAGAGTAATCGAGGATTTCTTCAAATTGACTACCTGTCCAGATTCCATGCAATAATTATGCAGGATACTTTTAATTGTCGAAACAGCTTATGAGTTTGTCTTTGTGAATATCATAGCATCATCTGCGAAAAAAAAAGGTGGTTGATTTCGTATTCCAGCTTTGAGGCCTGGTACCCTCCGAGAATCTTGCGCTTCAATTAAAAGGATAAATAAATAAGGGGAGAGAGGGTCACCCTGTCTAAGTCCCCGAAGAGGTGTGAAGGGCTCCAAAAGGGGATCCATTGATCAAGATTTCGAAGGACACCGTCGAGACACATACCATAATTAGTGGGATAAGGTGCTCCGGAAATCTCATTTTGTATAAAATTTTCTTCAAAAAAGTCCAACTGACCCTATCATAAGCTTTACTCATATTCATTTTGATTGCTCCCAAACTCCCTTTAGCCTTCCGTGTCAACCTGATCTTATTGATTAGTTCCTGAGCAATAAGAATATTATCACTGATATGACATTGTGCTACAAACGCATTTTGATACGGGGAGACAAGATCCCTAAGGACACCTTTCAAACGGTTGGGCATCATCTTGGAGATAATCTTATAAATGGTATTGCAAAGGCTGATTGGCCGAAATTCACTTGGTCTCGTAGGGTGTGTACATTTTGGAATAAGCACAATAAAGGCTTTGTTGGCGACGCTTAGCATGTATCCCGAGTGAACGAAAGATAACACAGCCGCTGTAATCGTAATCTGTTTATAAAAGGGTTGGTGCTCATGCTAATCGTTGAATCATCAAGGGAAATGCTACCGAAGCCTATAAGCTAGGCACCGAACTGGATACCTAACCTTCTACAAGTAAAAATCCCACAAATTAGGTTCAGTAGGATAAAACGAAGTTGTATGGTGCCTAGGTGACACACGGTGGCCCTTGATGGCACAAGGAAACCGTGTGTGGCACTCGACTTGCCGCTCGTAAGAAGAGTCCGCCAACCAATCCCAACAATTTAAAGCAAGCAGTGCATCAACATCGCATAAAACTGTGCACAAAGAGTAAATTTCAACACGAGGGCAAAACGGTCACAAATATCTTCATTACTTCAATAGCATCATTACAACTTACAAAAGGCTTTGTTTGCATCCACAGTGTGCAATCTAGCTAGACAGGCAAGCTAAAACAAAGCAAGGGACTCTCGGTTATGGGTGTGCATGACTCCCATATAGTACCATTAGGAGGAAAAACCAAAGTGACAGTAGTAGATGTAACTATGTGCGAGGAGTCATAGTGCCCCTTTTTAGAGAAATACAACTCGAAATGACTTGAAATTTTACAGGGAAACTTAAATATATACAACGGTGGTCTCCACCAAAATTGAGCAAAAACGCACGCCTGGATCTTTAGATCTTCACTGTTGGCTTTTGACATGCGCGGGCACTGCAATCGGGCGCGCGGGCGCTGTGCTTGATGGGCGCATGGGCGCGAGACTTGAGGAACTTGTGAGGGCGCATGGGCGCCTGTTGGAAGGGCGTGGGGGCGCTGAGCTGGATGGGCGCAGGGGCGCTGTGCTAGGCGGGTGCAAGGGGTAGCCCGTGACACTAGGGAAGCACTAAATTTTCTTTGCTGAAGGGATTTCTTTCTTCCAGTCCTATCGTGATAATGTTCATATTATGATGGTTTAGGAAGAGTTGTAACTTTGAATCAGGCCAAGCAGGAATTCGCAGGGTGTTGGAGACAAGTCACCCTTGCAGGACTCACCTGTATGAGTGTTGCAGTGAGTCGCTGCTGTGAGAAAATGGGCTACTTCCTGAAGACACTCGTAAAGAGATATGTGTGCATGCTATAATGTACAAACGGACCAAGTTCAATACGGTTCAATATGGTTCTTCAAATGCAAGACTTACTAACACTAGATGTAGTTTCAGTCCGAAAAACACATATACCTAATGAACAGCAAAAGCACTCGAACTATATGTTATTTTTTATTTATTTTTTGTGGGTATGGTTGGATTAAAAACACAATAGGAGTAGAGAAATTTTAACTTATCCTAACTACTTTGGAAGACTATTTGACTGGGTCTTCCAATCATGCTTTCTGTGTTGGTTTTGACTAACTACTTTGGAAAACACAATAGGACTGCCCACTTTCTCTTTCCTTTTTTTTATCCACATGCATCTATAATCTCTAATCTCTGAATTATATTTTCTGCACGTTAGAAGAAAAATCAAAGATAAGTCTAGGAAAAAGGGGGAAGGCCAAAGAAAAAACTTAGACTTTATTCTTAAAAAACATCTTCGGTCATCTTTCCTCACTCTTCTTTTTTCGACAATTACACACATGATTTTATACATTATTTTGGAGTGTGCGGATGTTTTAAGCTTCAAGATGGGTTTTAGCGACATCAAAACTCCTTCAGCTTTTTCTATTTGCGGAATGAAACATCATTAATCAAGTGCAAATTTGAGACATATCTCCTTCAAAAAAAAAAAAAGTGGTTGTCCGTGCCTGAACCAAATTTTGGGTGTTTATAAAATTTTCTTTGATTAATAGTTATTACTTAAATAAATTTATTGCTTATTGTGATTTCGTGTAATTAGTTTGTCAAATTTTATTTTCATAAATTAGCAACAACAAAACCTCAAGCCGAAGGTATGTCCAACTCTTTCCCTTCCCCTTACGTCCGAAGTTGGATACGTGCATACATTTTGCTTCTTTGGTTGTCATTACCACGCGAATTTTTTTTATTATCTTTCAGATTTTATGGAAGATAACATACACGCCATAAACTCTCGTAGATGGGGTTGCTTACGGTGCCAGTTGAACATCAAATCACAAACCCAGACTACTTTCTTCGATGAGCATGCTTCGCGAAGAACAAAAACTATCGTAGATGGGGTTGCTTCCAAGTTCCAATAAAACCAACACATGTCACTCGGATTTGAAACAACTAGACAGAGCGCAACGAGATACAAACTTTGAGATCCCAAACTAAGTTCAAGAAAGCAGATCATGCACCCAATTATGTCACCAGTGAGATGTTCAAAGTAACAATTTCACCATTCATTTCGGAGAAAAGAAATTCTAATCCTGAGCACTAACATGGGGTTACAAATTAAAGACAGAAGTACAATCATCCTAACTCCTAAAACCCAACAACAGAAATGGAAATTACATACAGAGAGATTAGTGAACAACTAGGGTTTCCATCAAAGCCACAATAGTAACACTAAGCTTTCTTGGGGGATTTAGTGGCTTTAGAGGGCGATTTTGTGGGCTCCTTTCCTGCCTTTTCAGCCCTCTTGGGCAGAAGAACTGGGTTGATGTTAGGAATAACACCCCCATGAGCAATTGTCACTCCAGCAAGAAGCTTGCCAAGCTCCTCGTCATTCCTCACAGCCAACAGGACATGCCTCGGTATTATCCTGTTCTTCTTGTTGTCTCTTGCTGCATTTCCAGCCAACTCCAATACCTATGTCAATTCAGTCCCCAAACAATTGACATCAACTTCAAATCATAAGAATTCACTAAACAATGAAAACTAAATTAAGATATGTTTCTGCTTTTCAGAGAAAACATAATCCAGCTTTGCCCGCCCAAATAATCATATCATATTCAAAATCCAAAACAATCACTATTTTGACTTCAAAACTTTTCCTTGCCTTTCCAGTTCCCCATCCAATCAAGTGGACACAAGGTTAGAAATGCAACTCAAAACAGGTTAGGGTTCAAAATGCTGCAAAAAACTAAAATTACGTTAAACGTCTTTTGTCACTTAAAACTAAAATTATGGCAATTGTTGGGTCCAAGTCAACTATAGGAAACAAAACCATGCCCTAAAGTACAAACAAACAAAATCCAAGAGAAATCAACCTTCAAACTAAAGCCAAATCTCCTCTAAACGATGGCATGAATTGCTACAATATGAGGGAGATCTTTCTATTAGTTTAGCTTGCCATTTTGGCAGCAACTCCAATAACTGTGACATGAGCTTCCATTAGCTCATAGTTTGATCTGGATCAAACAAAATACCAAATTGACTCAAGATATAACCCCCCAATCAATAGCAAACCCTAAAATTTCAACACTGAACAGACCCAGCTCAAACACTTATATTTCAAGTTTAACATACAGAAATCACAAGAAAAAAGTACAAAAACAGAAAAGCAAAAATGGATGTAGCCTCATTCATCAATCTGCTACTAGTTTGATCCTGATTGAAATATACACCTAATCTGCTAAACACATCATGCATAATGCCAATCAGTACAAAGGGTAGGGAAGAAATTATAGCTGTGACCTTAGGCTTTTGAAAGTTATGCCCCTAGCTAGGAGATTTAAAGATACACAACTATTTCAATCCAGATCAAAATGTATACCAAATCTAGTAGACATATCATGCACAGCGCCTTAATCCAGTAAACTCTAGAAGGCTAGAACTTCAATGCAAGCAAACATACCGAAGAAAAGTTTATGGGAGGGTAGAAAAGCAATCTCGCCAAATCTACCACCTCCTGTTTTTTATAATTAACCCCCTGGCCCCTGGTTCACATGGTTTTAAATTGCAGATCGGATACATAACGGTCGTGGCGCATGTAACGGTATCGGACGATTCGATGTTATGTAAGCACCGATATATCGGTGTATAACGGTATCGGACCCCTGAAAATCCGTTACGAATCGGCCATTACGATACGTAACAGCCGTTTTTTAAAACCCTGCTGGTTCATCAACTAATTTGCCACTAGCTCAATCCATATAATGAGGAAAACAGAAAATCTAGTAAACAGATCATGCATTATGCCTCAATCAACAGTAAAACCTATAACCTCAACTCAAAGATCTCTATTACTGTACCTAAACTTTGACAATACAGTGATAAGAACAACAATTTTGCCCCTAATTCATCAACTCATTTGCTACTAGCTCGATGCAGACAAAATAAACCCTAAATCTGGTAAATAATAAACCCTAGAATCTCAACTCATATATATGTACTTCAACTTTAGAATACAGTAATGACTAATGACACAAACAGTTACGCCCCTACTCCATCAATTAATTTGCCACAAGCTCGATCCATCAAAAAATAAACACGAAATCCACTCAACAAATCATGCATAACGCCTCAATCAACAACGAACCCTAAAATTTCAGCTCGGGCACATGGCCCTAGCCCCTAGTTCATCAACTAACATGCTATGAGCTCGATCCAGGTCAACATAATCACTGAAACTACCAAACACATCATGTACAACACTTCAATTAACAGCAAACCCTACAATCTCAACTCAAGCAAATGCACTTGAGAGAAGCTTAAGTGGGGGGGGGGGGGAGGGGGGGGCGCAGGGTAAATTTTCACCTCGGCGGCGAGATACTCGAGCACCGCGGCAAGATAGACCGGAGCCCCGGTGCCAACGCGCTGGGCATAGCGGCCCTTCTTGAGGTACCGGCCGATCCTGCCCACAGGGAACTGCAGGCCGGCCTTCACGGACCGGGATACTGGCTTCTTCTTGGGCCCTCCTCCCCTCCGGCCCGCCGCCCCCTTCTTCACCTTCCCACCGCCGGTATCCATTTTCGATCTTCTCGAGAAAGCAAACGGGTAAAATGGGTGTGCGTGTGAGTGAGAGGGATGGGATTGTGAGGGGTTCTGGTTTTATATTGTGATGATGGTGGTTTTGTGCTTTTCATTTTCGGGGGAAGGATGGTGTTGGGTTTTCGACCGTTGGATTGGACTTAATTGACGGTCGGTGGTGACTTTGTAGCGATCCGTGTGCTGCAAATTTGGCCAATCAGGGGCTGAGAAAGGGAGTGAGGGATAATAAGAGTTGGCGAATTTGCACCCCGGGCGCCGTTTATTGTCACGTTTTGCATCTTGGTCCCTGTGTTAGTTTGTTTTTAACCGTTGCACCATCTTTCTTTCAAATTCGACACATACCAGCCTTGCACCCTTATATCCCCGCTATCTTTGAATTTTTAGATTTTACTCTTTTTCACTCTTAACAGAGCTAAGCAAATGTCGAATCTTGATCACTATAAGGCCATAATAAGGTCTTCTCCATGTTCTGGTCCAATAAGTCACTGATCTCGTGTAATCATAAGTTGAGTTTGTGTTGCACTTGAGAGCTAGTTGACCCAGTTTGTTATTATCTATTGAGGTTGGTATCTTTATAGCATAGGAGGTAACACTGTTAGTTTTGTTGGTATTCGCTAGGGCTTCGAGTGACATTATTTACCATTGACAAATATGATACATATTCAACAGACTACATTAGTTTTATATCGTTTATGTTATGCCAAGAGCAGTCAGGCACGTGCCTATGCAAAAATGTGTCTTTCTGGTTTATAAATCCAAAAGGTACCGTCACCTTTTCAAACATTGTATCATCGGTTTAGGCTAAAAATATTTACAAGCCTCGAAAAACATAGCCATATTAAGCCTAGCCAAAAGGAGTACAGAAGGAAGGTGATAGATGAAATTTGCATGGAAAAAGTGAACTGAGAAGGAATCAACCACCCTAATCATGTAGTTCCATATTGAGATAGTATTCTGTTGACGTTAGTTCAAATTTTCTTTCAAAGATAGGAGGCAAAGTGACATCCAGTAACTTGTGTCTTGTCACGTTTGCACCCTTTAACATGTATTTTAAACTTTGACACCAATGACGCGATGTGAGTTTATTTTGCTCAATTTAACAAAAGTCTATTGGTTGCCAAAACTTGATAAACACCATGTGCTAGGCAACAAAATTGAAAACATGGTGGTGTTATCTACAAAATGTAGTAAGATAAAGGGTTTTAGGTACAAATCTCCCTAAAGTCATTGATGAGCATGAGAAAGAAAAGTTTGTCTTATGTATTAAATTAAGTATGTCAAGCTTATTAAATTCAGTATGTTCAACTAAATTAAAAATTATGTATTAACGGTGGTCATTCGAACACCATTTTTTGCTTTTTTTTAAGACCCTTTTTTAACATTTGTTCAACTAGAGTTAAAATAATGTTGCCACATGTGATTTAAGCAATGAAAGTATAAGGTGGAGTGTTTAAAAGTGTGTATAAATATTATTTCCTTATTTTTTTTCTTAATCAACATAAATATTAAGAAACATCATAAATTCTTCATTGGGTATGTCCCGACTTGGAACCAGGCTCACAAACCTGCTTGTACGATCCTTGTTATAGGATTGCAGGGCGTCTTTGGAAAAGGAAAGGATAAGCTTATTTTGGAAATAGTATGGCTTTTATCAAAATAATGTTTGCTTTGAAAGAGTTGTACAACCTGCTTCTGAAATTATACATTGCTTTAATAAAAGTTATATGCATTTTGGCATTAAGGTGAACCAAAGTAAAAAAAACCCATTTAGGTACTTAACTAAAAATTGACTATTTTTATTAGGATCTCGCCAAGTTTCATTTTATCTAAAAAGAGAATTGTATACATCAACCAGTGTAACAAAGGAAAGCATAATTTGCACTCTTTTTAACTTGTAATTGATGATGTTCGCATATCATCGATATAAAAGTAAATAGCAACACGAGAAAAATAGCCTAAAGTTGCATTTACAAAGACTATCTTTATAGATAGAGCAACTTACTCGAACTTTTTTTATTTGGAATAAGAGTGAAAATATATAGAATGAGTAAAGAAGTCAAATTACATCCTGCTCCTATAGGTACGGGTGGCAAAATAAGAGTGAAAATATATAGAATGAGTAAAGAAGTCAAATTACATCCTGCTCCTATAGGTATGGGTGGGTGGATTGGGTTTGGGTGAAAATTAAATAAGTTGGGTATAAACAAAGTAACTGGGTCATCTATTAAATGAGTTGGTTTTAAACCATTAATCCACTAATGACCTAGATCCCAATTCTTTTGACATTTGTATAGTTCTTAACCAACCAATACCAAGCTACTAAAAACCACTGTCATGCCAAACCACCACAGAACAAGGACAGGAAGTAGCAACCACCATGACTCCACTGTCACCATACTTGCCACCACCACCGTCACCGTCACCCAGCTACACTGCTACCACCATTACGCAGCAAACAACCACCACTACTCAAAAGATGATATCCACCATATGGCAACCGCAACCACTACGAGTACACCGTCACTATACCTGCAACCACCACCGTCGCCCAACCACCACCAACAGATCTGTCGTCTCGCCACTATTGCTCCACCAGTGTCTCGCCACCATCGATGCACCACTATCTCATCATCATCGATGTACCATTGCCGCGCCAACATCGCCATGTTGTCGCCCCGCCAACTCAGCCAACAATCAACAGGAATCAACTAGAAAATAATAGATCTATTAAGAAAATGAGCAGATCTGAGCCGACATAGTGGGACGGTCGAGACAGCAGCGATGGCAGACGATGGGACGAGAAAATCTGAACACCGTCTTGACGGATGGCAGCAATAAGCAGATCGAGTACCATGGTGAGACGGCAACGATTGAAACGACGATGGCTGTGATGACAGGTAGAGACGACGGTGCTGGTGGCAGGTGATAACGTGGCGGCGCCTTGGCCTTGTGGACGGTGATGGCGGTCAAGGTGGAGACGGCGGCGCTGGCATGAGGTGATTACGTGGTGGCAGGGCTATGGTGGTGTAAAAATTGTTTGTGTCCCGTGACGGCCAGTGGAGACGGCTTGGCCTTCGTGATATTGAGAATATCTTTTAAGTTTCAAACCACTAATGGGTTGATAGACACCCGATTAGAACTCATTTAAACCGATGGGTTATTGGGTTGAGGAATTACTGACCTATTTAGATCCATTTATTTAATGGGTGGGTCTGGGTGAATTTTAAACAGGCGGATTCAGACGGGTAAATAAGTTTGGGTTACCATTACCACCTCTACCTATAGGTAAGTACATAGACATACGGATAACATCTTCATCTAATAAGAAAGATAATAATAATAATAACCTACGACTTACAAAATGTAAAAAATAACAGGACTACAGGGATAACAAAAATAAGCAACAAGATAAACTAAACCCACCAGATGAACAAAACTACTAAAAGAAGAAGATAAAGACAGACAACAGATAAACTAAACCAAAACCTGCCAGCCCAATCCCATGGTCTGTACCTACAATGACACCCGTTTAGCCTTTGCCATGTGCCACAACCTCCGTGCAGCAACGCACACCACTGCGCGTAGTGGGCACTGCTTACAGCCCGAAAGCCCTTTCCACGCAAGTCCACCATGCCGCCGTCGAGTATCACTAGACACCACAACAATCAGTTCATGCGCCTCAACAAATGTTCTATATCAATTGAACCCTAACTGTAAAAGGGAGTTGCAAAATCGTATAGTTTGTGTTTACTCTTAATTTTCAAAGCTTTGGTGTTTCAAAAATATTTTTAAATCAACTCACCAAATTAATAATTTCAATGACCTAATCTTCTACATTTGACCTAAACCTCAAGTAGGCATGATTTATTCATCAACCTCTAGCCAGTAAACACACCGATCGTGATCAATCCAACCAACCAACTAATCATACGACTGGCCACCAACGAATCGAAATTGCACAACCAATGCGGCCCCAAATTCCAAAGGGATGGATATTTTGTTGTCAAGGAGATCGTTATCGATCGAGAGTAGAACCCTTTAAGTTTTGTGACATGAAATTCATCATGCTTGGGGAATGGGGAGGAAGAAAGTAAGGCTTGGTGGTTTTCGGGCACTCCGTGTTTTAGCCCTTTTAGCCTTTTGAAACTTCCTCGAATTATTTTTGAATTAGCAAAACGCCATACTCTCATCAGTTTCTCGGCTCAGATACTAGCCAGGGGGGACTGAGACGGACAAATTCCATTGTCCAAATGGTATAAGACAAAAGTAGTTTTAAAAAATCATTTTTTTCTAATTTAAAAGAGGTGAACAAGCATCAATGTTCCTACATTGAAAAATGACCAATAATATGTCAAAATTCACTTGGTGACAATAAAAGGGAGGTGAATCTGACCTAAAAAGTGAACCAAAGGTTTATGGATTGTCATATAAGAGCCATGATTTCGTATCATCAAGTAATTGTAATGATAACCGTAATTGTCTGAGCATGTTTAGTTGAATACCGGAGAATTCACCTACAATATAATCATAATTACATTTGAATATTTGATTGAACAATTAAATGTTATAATTTCACAAAAGACATCGAGAAGAAAAGATTTTGACTAAAATTTCGGTAGTAAAATAGCATACAACCTGTATATAGTGACCACTAATTGGTAAATATTGCTAATGCTACTTTTGTTGATATTTATGATTAACAATTCTTAACAATAATTTTTCCGAATCGCTAATTAAAAGTCACTAAATATACTATTAAGTGACCATTATTTATCCTTATATTAGGGATGATTTTGTGGGGAGGGGGTCGGTTTCTTTTGAGGATGATTATAATGTCCACGCACTTACAATTTTTGTTTTTTTTTCTTGGGTACTGTTATGATCATTTCATTGCAATTGCTTTTAAATATTTATATTTATTCAATTGGCCCGATATTTTGATTGTTTTACAACCATAAACAATCAAAAGTAAATCTCTATTAAGCTCTCTAAAAAGCTGAAAATGTAAATATCATTTAACTTTTTGCTATGATAAATAAAATTTAAAAGTGGCAGTACATATGTGTATGTGGGCGCGCGCGCGCGAGTATTAAGAGTGTTAATTACAGTATGATACCGAAAATATTTGAGAAGATAAAAAGAAAGTAATTTGATTGCTCTCCGTTTTTCTTTTTTCCAGTAGTATACATGTTTAGAAATATATTCAAAGGCACATGCAAATATTAGATTACATCGTTACTTTACAAGAAGAAGTTGAGCATTATGAAAATAAAAATATATTGAAAAAACCACCTTGAAGCGTGTCTGGATTTATATCAAAACTCAACGATGAACTAAACGCATTATTTTCTAATTCAAAACACAAGTTTCTTGGAAATAAAAAATAGCTGGGATTAATGTTTTTGGCTATTGAAATGCAAACCTTGGGACTCTATTTATATGTCCAGTAAATCACAAATATCTCTCCACTACATATAAAATAAAATTTGTCCACAGCCTGTCTCTCTCTCTCTCTCTCTCTCTCTCTCTCTCTCTCATCGAATTTTATCCACCTTCCTTGGTCACTGGAATCCAGTCAATCCACCCCCACGGCCACATGATTCTCGTTGCCAAACACGCATCGGGGTCCGATCCAGACCTCGCCCCGTGATCCCATCTGATCCATCCCATCTGCTCGATTTGGTAATCCGTCAGACGTGAATACGGAGTTTCTTTGTTGATTTGGTCGATTTTGGTGTAAACTAGGGCTGGGGTTTCTACCGGAGAGCATCGAACAATGCATTCGGTGCCTTCGCTTCCTCGTATCCTCCCTATGATCGCCGCCAATACCATGTCGTTTTACGGCGCCTCGTGCTCTCACCGTCTCAAGCGTCTCGAAAAAAGTGACCGCCGTGGTAATCTTAGTTAGCATTAGGTTAGATTTCGTTTATCTCCCTTTTATCGTCCGCTTTTTTTGGGGTTTCTGTTTCCTTTTTGCACGAGTATTGTTATTGGCAACCGGCTAGTTGGATCGGGTATTGTGTCGGGGTTTTTTTTCTGGCGGTTCGCAGACTTGGGCAAGAGGAGTCTTATTTCAACAAGGTACCCGTTTTGCAAATATAGCTGTCTTAACTGTATCATCAATTTTGTTTTCTGCTATTGCCTTTCTTGAAATTATATGGTGATTTATGTCTGTAATATTGTCGTAGAATTAGATTATACAGTACTTAATTGATGGTGCTTTTTTATTTTTGCAAATATAGCTATCTTGACCGTATAATGAATTTTGTTTTTGGTTATTGCCTTCTTGAAATTATATGGTTATTTATTTCTTTAATATGTCATAGGACTAGATAATACGTAACTGATGGTGCTTTTGTAGTTTTGTTTAGGAATGGATTTTGTAACAGGAATGACTTGACTTATTATGATTTTCTGTCGAGCGTCTTTTTTTTTTTTAAAGTTTGTGTTTTATTCTATGAGGTCCAAGGGTGAGGCTAGGAAGGGGGTTAGGGTCTGTTTGTCTCTTAATTGTTTGAAGTATTATATGGTAAATTTGTTGCTTTAATTAGGAGATGACAGTGTTCCTGATTGTTGTCGTTTATGACCGACTTATATATCTCCAGCGTGCAGAACACAAGCCTAGCTGATGCTTGCAGCCTAGGAACTGGGAGCTGCAAAAACCGATTTTGAAATAACACGGCTGGGAGAAAATCCTGATTAAATATACATAGGTGATAAATAGACACAGGTCTAAGCTGTAAATTTGGAAGTAATTTGCTTTTGTGAATGACTTCACATGTGGTGTCTGAAAAAGTCACCCCCTCCCCCCCAAAAAAAAAAATAATAAGACAAGGCATCTCTTTCTTTTTAACGGTAAGAGGTAATTGCTGATGGAGGCACTTAAATAAATGTGGAGAAGATTACGACTTCATTTATTTTTGGTCTTTAAATTACAAAATTTCATGATCTTTTTGGTGGAACGCTTTGTATGTCATGCTGAACTTTTATGGTGTGCCCCGCAAATTTAACTGAACGGATTATGAATCCTAGTTCTAGCAATTCGACACACATAAAAAAAACCGAGACGGCATTATAGGTATTTACTTTGGATAAGTTAGACCAGTCAGGGTTGGAAAGTCAGTTGTTGAAAATAGTTCCATCAATGTGTTTGTGTTTCCGTGATTGATGTCTGCCAGACTTCTTTATTGATTACTATCTTCCTCTTGTTAATTCCTTAAATAACCATGTCTTTTTCATCAGTTATCTGATGAATTCCTGTCAGCACGTTCAAACTGAATAGCTTCTTCCGTCATAGCATTTCTATATGGAGTTACTACATATATATTGCTTTGTTTCGTGGCAACAATTTAAGTGTTCTCTTTAGTCATTGCTAGGATTTACTGCAGTCTTGGTTACAAATGTATCGAAATCTATATGAAAATGTAGATACCCTTTCGGGACAAACAAAGCGCAAGTTTAGTAAATCATGAAAGTTTTCAGGAAAGGCATAATTAACTTCAAACGATTGCGAAGGGAAGTAAGAACAAGTACTACTTTGTGCCCAGCATATGTCTACTTTGTATGTAGATAGAAGACATTTGGAGTCCTCTTGTAGATGTCTTCCTTTGTGAAATTAGGTCTGTTTACTTTTTGGCCAATTGTGGTTCCTATCACTAGCTTGTTATAGATCTTCTTTTGCTTATGATTTTGGGTTTTCTTGCCTAGAGGTTTGATTGGGTTATTTTCTCAAATAATTAGATAGTCCCATGAAATGGACTGTGCTAGAAGTCCTCATTTGAACAACTGTGAGACGATTATTAATTGGTGAGTAATATGTCATCTTTCAATTTACAGAAAGTACCCAAATCGCACGAACTTAACGCAAAATTATTTTTTTTCCACCTTGAATTTTACCTAAAAGTACACCTCTATCATGACTACCTTAGAGTTCTTCACTAAGAGTGTTTTGTCGTTTAACATAACTTTTTTGCAGCTCGTATTTCGTCAATGAACATCTGCTCTCATTCGGGTACTGGTATGTCAGTTTCCAAAGATGTAAACAGCCTTCCTGAGCGTCCTGTGGATCTACCACACACTACTACTACAGTCATCCATGATGTTTCTGTGGATGACCTTGGGGCTGATCTAACCGAGTTTCTGAATATTCAAGGTGATCAGGATTCAGTGTCAGGCTCAATTCTAAATTGTGGGAAGAATGGGGTTGAGAAAGATAACATTGTTGAAAAGCCTAGTCAGAGCAAGTTGACCACGGTAACTTCGGAGAAAGGCCTGAGCAAATCTGCAACATTCCCATGTTCCAATGTAACATCCTCTGTTGCATCTGCTGATGGGCAGAATGAGGATGACATGGTCTCTGAAGTGTTGCCACATGGTCATGTGAAAGCTAATCCTGCCTACCCACGTTCAATATCCTTGCCTGTAAGTGCTTAGCTTCTTTTGTCTATTAATCTTGCGCCTGTTTTATATTTATCAAGTGCTTGTTTGATCCAAGTCAGAGTCCACTCTACTCTGGTTCATATTCTCTACTCCCTGTAGTTTTCTATTCCTCGGTGTGTTCTCTACATTTTGGGGCGTTGTGAACGTGCATATAGGCATCTTAGTATCGTTTTCAGCTGTACAGGATAGCCCTGTTGTAGTGTATGTCCTTTTGCCTCAAACACGCAAACCCAGGACCCACGCACAACAGCATAATATCCAGGAAAATTCATGTAATCTAAGTTGGTTTTGTGTACAAAATTCACTCTCTTTTCAAGCTTTCTCATTTTTTTGGCTAGTCTTGATAAATATTATTGTCATCAAACGCCAGCAGAACAGATAAATATTATTCTTTTCCTTCTTTGCTTTATTTTCTCACAGACTCCTTTGAAGCTTGTATCTGCCATGAAAGGTACCCGTGAGAAACTGGGGATACCACCACCTAAGAAACGGACTGTCACTTGGGCGCCAGATGTGTACGATCCGACTCCTACTGCAGTTTCACATGTAGTTTCAAACAAGCCTCAAAGGCACAGGAATGAAAGTAAGAAGAATGCGAAGAACAAGCAGAAGGGCAGTGGCAAAGCTTCTCGCAAGGGAAAGGACAAGAAGCAAGTTAGGAAGTATGGCGGGAGTTCTAATAGGTGTTTCAAGTCACTCGATGATGATGACAGAGCGGTCGATTGTGACGAGCCTCGAGTTGGCCTTATGGATTTTAACGTGGGCAGCCCAGACCCATATTGTGGGAGTAGTTTCCTGAAGACATCTGTCACCAAGTTGCACTTCTCGGTTGCAGAGGCTACTTAGGCCATCATTTTGATCCAGTATGTGATCCCTTTCTTCCACTTGGGTTGTAGATAAATAATGTTAGTTTTCAAGTGGAAGTCGAGTAGAAGATAGAAAATGACTGTCGAGTGTTGGTATCTTTTGAAGAATTTGCCGGTTTTTTGTCTTGGATTGTTGAGCTTGCTCCCCGTATGTAGTTCTCTTCTGGTTTTCCCATGAGCGTTGTATTACCTCTTCATTGCCTTCCATCCCTAAGTTCCATTTAATCTATTAGTATGTGACCACAAACGGCAACCGTTTACTGTACAAAAATGGATAGGTTAAGGTAGACATACGACGTAATAGTAATACTAGCTAAACTCCCACTCCCGTCCAATCCAGTGATATGCACAAGGAGGGTGTTGGTTCAAATCACGGACATTGTATTAATCAATAGGAAAATGGAAGAATGGTGGTCGTTGGGTTGGATGGTTATAGTTCATGGGGTGGGAAGTTATTTTATGATCAATTAAAATTTAACACTTATTAAATTTTATTTTAAAATTATAAGATTTCAAAAGAATAAGATTTGGAGTTAAGTAGGTACAGAAGATACTAATCAAATTCAAATACATACAACATATATATATCAGCATGGTAGTAGTTTGAAGGCTTTGAATCGGGGGGGGGGGGGGGGAAGCATGAAAAGTCATGCATGTCATAATTAGTGCGGTAATTGCACCAACCGCAAAAGATATTTATTAGCATATGATTATTTTTCACTCCAGCAAGATTGTCTTGGGATGTAAAAGTTAGTGCCTAAAACTATCTAACTGCCTGCTTTTGTATGCAAAATAAGGTCATGAGACCGGAATATCCTTGAATTAGATATTTGTATATCTAAGGTTGTTAATATAGACAATTTTTAGTTTTGAATATAAAGTTGATTATGTAATTTGTTAAACGGCCAAGTAACTATTAAAGCATAATATACATTGTTGGGTTTATTCTCTAACAATTTAAACTTTTAAAGCAGATAATAACTTAACATGATATCAGAACTCTAGTTTGACAAGGTCTTAAATTTAATTCTTCCCGGTGAACCTTGATTACTTTGTAAAATCCTTCATTATTGATAAAATTTGTCTACTATAAATTATAGATTAAAAAAACCCAACACAGCATTCAATTTTTAAATAATTCAAGATGAATGGAGAAAAATAACTGTCAACTGGCAACATTACCCTAAGATTAGGATCCAAATTCTTAACATCCATTTCGAGTACGAAAATTTGAAGGTGAGGCAACCAAACTGGTGTTGGCTGTAGATAGCAAGCGAGGGTAATTCTTTAAAATAAGCGCGCACACAAAAAAAAAAAGTAGCGAAACGTCAACTGAACATCTCTGAAGAAATTTGCTCTGAAGAAGATCACGAACACATTCTTGAAATCAACGAAGACGTAAAGAAACAGTAGCAACAGAAGCGTCTGACTTGTGGCAACAAATCGTACGAGAGAGCACAGCGTAAACCTTCTATGTTGTGTACTCGGCATTTATTTTTACATAATCATAGCTCAGATCACACCCCCATGCTAGCCCATTTCCAGGCCCTTCACCTGTTTGGACAAATTATACGACACCAACATATTAGTAAAATCAGAACGGGAAAGGGAAAGTGAGTATGATGTGCAAATCTGCAGGGTGCTTAACAGATTTGCAAGACGAGTGTCATTTCAAGAACTGTAAACTCTAAGACGAATTAAGTTAGAGCCTTATTAGATTCAATCTAAAGCAAAAACACAGACTTCAGAACTGCAGCGGACTTGCTGATATTATTGGCCAAATAGATTCACAGCGTCCCAAGGGAGAAATCAGAAGAGAACATGCTACTGGTGGTTGAATCTTGAACTCCCAAGTCACGGCATGAATGATAAATAATAAATTTTTATGCGTGCTTAGGATAGTCATCCAGAAGCTTACCAATGGATATTTGAATTTGAACAGTTCCATGCGTTTCACCAGCCTTTATCAGATAATTGCTTGCTGCAGCCCTGGAAAGTCAAATGTAAAAGGAAAAGGGATGATATCCAAGCTGAGAGAGCGACATGATGAGAAAATAAATAAATAATGAAAAAAAGTATCTCTGTGTGGTCTCGGGAGGGGGGAAAGCGGGGGGCATAAGTTTGGCTTAAGTGTGGTTTTCCACCACAAAAAATTGATCAAACGGGAACTGATGTGGCATTTGTTAGAACTGAACGGTGATGCACACCAAGGTGGATTTCCAATAGTTCAACTAGAAGCAGAGCAACCTATGGAAATTTGCGACGCCTTGCAGCGTGGCAGATAAGAGTTTGATGGCTTTGACTCTTGAAAGGTAGGAACTTCATTATAATACTTTTGTGGAAGCTTGACGACTTGATTAGAGCTATTTAAATAACTGCACGCTCTTGGAAAGCACCGTACTCCCTATTGGAGGATCTCCTTCATAACATCTGCAGCATACGGTGCTTTTTGCCTTTTTACATCCCAGAACAACCCCACGCTTAGTTGTCGGGCTGAGGAGTTCTGGTAGAAAATAAGTTAAGCAAGCCCAAGTCTCACCGATCAAATGGAAGCGGTTGCCCACCATTCATAAGCAGAATATTTCCAAGAGATATCCGAAGCATGTTTTGGTCGAACGAAATTCCTGCATAGCCAGCAGCACAGGCGATGCGTCCCCAATTTGGATCCCTGCCGTATACAGCAGCCTATAGCCAAATTTGTAATAAAAAAGGATTAGATCAATGAAAGCCGCAGATTAACAAGATAGAGATTGGGCATAGATTAATGCCTTGGTAAGTGAAGAAGATGCCACTGAGCGTGCAACCTTCGCTGCTTCAGCTTCACTGTCTGCACCAGTTACCGTGACCTTCACATTTAATGTATAATGAGAGATCCTATCCAAATGTCACTACGTAGAAAGCCATGGCCACGTTAAAGTGACATATAAACTTTGAACAAACTTCATGTCATCAAGGGAACATCGACTAAAGATACAGAATTTGAAATGTACGAAATAGAATTAAGCTTACTGAATGATAGTCAGCGAAGGATACAAACCTCAATCAGGCATGTAGCTCCTTCTCCATCCCAAGCTATTGATTTTGCAAGACCCTGCATTACCTGAAAAGGGCATACTTTAATTTTTTTTTTTTTTCTATGGACATTGGTGCAGGCCTTCAACTATCATAGGCCAACACATGCATAACCGCTCCATAGGAGAACCATATACTGGCAACTCACTGGCATTTCAGCATTAGTGAAGTAAGCAAAGAGACATACTAGCATTATCAGAGAAAATGGAAAATCTAGCACCTTTGGATACACGGATGAGAATGGGAAAATTCCATTATGACCGTTTAGAGAGAGAGAGATGAACAAATTCAGTAGATGATGATGTTGAGAAGGAGGAGGAGGTAGCAACAGTAGTACAGGCTATCAGATGCAAGTGATTGGCACCACAATAGTTGCAAACATGTGAAAGTTTAAAAAAACGCTTGAGCTATATTTTTCTTTTGGGAAAAGAATGCTACTCATCAAGAAGTTATTTTCACGGTCGCTCTCATGAAAAGTTGAATGTGAACTCATTAAACATTAGCTAACCATTGAATCACATAAGTTCACTGGTACACTATTAAAAGAGCTGTTTAACCATGAAATTAAGTGCTTAACTCTAATGAGACAAGTTCCAATAATCTCACTATTCGCAATATGAGCTGCGGAAAAGGTCTCATGATGTCTAGGATTGCCAAAAAAGATAGCCAACATAAGCTTAATTAATAACGTGTAATGCAGACCACCGAGAAATGGTAGCATCCTTTCAAACTTGGAGCATTTAGGGATCAAAGCAGAATAGATTAAAGTCAAAAGGCACCATACGTACTGCATCAAGGCACAATTGTAGTTGTTCTGCCTCAGGCTTGTTTAAGGAAGAAATCCTGTTAGATCCAGATAGCCCGCTAGCCAAAGCAATGACAGCGTCATTGGTACTAGTATCACCATCTACCTGAAGCAAATGAACAAATTTTGTCAACTACAGAGGGAATAGAAAAGAACAAAAATTTATCATGAGCACAATATGGGGGAGAAGGTCATTGACTGTTCCAGAGACCTCAGATTACTTCAGGTGTTCATGTGATACCCAGCTAAAACTGACTCCCACTTTCTTTGACAGTTAAAAGCCAACACTCCAAATATATACAAAATAAAACACTCTACAGCAATAAGCTATAACACGCCCAGAGAGAGAGAGAGAGAGGAAGGGGGGGGGGGGGGTCGGGTTGGGTTGGGGAAGAACACATGAACACTTGGAGGTTATTATGCTTTCTGCCTCAACTCATCCAGAATTTACTCTCTCACCAACTACTATAATGCCAAGAAAAGTAAAGGATATCCTACACACCTTTTCCAAAGAGTATGCACCTTCTAGAAGTGATAACAATTGCTTAAGGATTATGCCCTCTAGGAAGTAGAAAAACAATTGTTTTACTAATTTACTTACAGTAATTTGGTTAAAGCTTCGGTTTACAGCAACCTTCACCATCTTTCTCCAAACATCACTGGTCACCATGGCATCAGTTGTTATGACCTGGAAATTTAGGATTTGCAATATGGAGTAAGCACATGCGAGTTTGTGGGAAGTGATATTGATTAACCAAGAGATATACACCAAGCATCGTAGCCATATTGGGGTGGATCATCCCAGACCCTTTTGCCATTCCCCCAACTCTTATACGTGTCCCTCCAACCTGGTAAAAGCACCAACAGGCATCAGAGCCTGACTAAACATTCTCAAAAGCAAATTCTTCATACTTGGAAATCATCTAGCTGAATTTCACAACTTGACTATTTTCTTAAATTAGTGCAAACAGCTGTTCTGAAGTTGAAAATCATGAGGTTGACTATACATGAAAATAAAATTAAAAGATCTGGTAAAAGCAGCACCCACAGGCATCAGAGCCTGACTAAACATTCTCAAAAGCAAATTCTTCATACTTAGAAATCATCTAGCTGAATTTCACAACAAGACTATTTTCTTAAATTAGTGCAAGCAGCTGCTCTGAAGTTGAAAATCATAAGGTTGCCTATACATGAAAATAAAATTAAAAGATCTGGATTTTACATCGTAAAACAGGTAACAGTATAACAATATCGATCCTAGATACTGTTTGTCGTCCATCGCTATTTTACATGGATTTCTCTAGATTAACGCGTAAGGGACATATATCCAACATGTCTATCCGGATAGGAACCCCATGAATTATATTATGTTTGACACAAAGCCCTCTCACTCTGTTCTATATTTGTCTCAGTTGTTAAAAAAAAAAGAAGAGAAAATCCTATAAACAATCTGCAATATTACTATGAGATTACATATACTACGCAAAGAAGTGTTTGAAAAAAACTTGGTTTATGCTACCCGTTTCTTGGATTTGGAGATTAGATGGAGCACACACCCCTTTTCATAGACAAATCCCCACTTTCAACAGTTGTAACCATGATTATATGTATTTCTTTTTGGCAGACAAGACAATGACGAAAGTACTCACTCAACAAAAGCATACAACGATGTACACTGTACAGAGCATACGCATTATCTCGACTACATGAAATGTAAGAAGAGTCAAGAAAAGACACTCATTCCCGATCAATATCTACCAAGGAGTGAATCAAGTTCCACATATTGGTGCATTGCTTGCAGTCCAAAATCAGTACTGCTAGTTATGGGTACAGATTATCTAACGATGTTTGGCCAAGTCCTATAACGAGCAAAACCCCCCATTTGTGTTGCTGAGTCACGAGCCTAAGGACTCAGAAAAGATCAGCTCATTGGGCAGTTGAACAAGTCTGTACATACCTCAGACTCAATTGCAACACTCTTGCTCACAAGGTCAGTGGTCGTTATTGCCACAGCAGCAGAATCTGCCCTGCAAATTCACTGATGAAACTCAATAAAGTCTGAAAGGACAAAAAAATGAAAAGACGGAGAAAGAACAATTAGAACCCAAAAGAAGTTTTGCAGCTTTAAAACTGCAATCACAACAAAAATGGAAAGACTCAAAAGAGAAAAAGAAGAAACGGGATTTGTCATACCAAACGAGAGAAGTAAGAAGAAACATACCCCTCAACAGTTGGTGACAACAGATTAACTACTTTTGGAAGAGAATTAAGAAGAGCTTCCTGCATAAGATATTTCAAATGATAATTTATTGTTGAGTAGTTTAGATATGCTCCATCAGTTCCCCAATTAAGAAAATTACCCGCTAAGTCGCTAACTCATTCAATATCAAGAAGGCGATGCAACTTTATATGACTTTTGCCGACAATCAAACTGACATGTCCCCTTAATGCTTACCTTCTTTATTCTTTGGCCAATTACACCAGTGGATTCGATCAACACTTCATCTGGCTTCAGTTGGAGAAGCTGCAACAATGGAAGATCACTTAAAATGTACACAACAGGACCACCTATAAAAAGAAAGCTTATACATACAAAGTTTTGCATACCTTAGCAAGGGCGTTCGAACATTCTATTACATCCTGGTAACCAGCATCACCCTGGAAAACCATTATAAGGTCTCTTTGCTGTCAAGCCATATGTAACCTGACTACTCAAGAATGAAGTCAAATGCAAAACAATAGCTGCTTTGTGTCTCAGCCACAACTAACCGTTGCAGCATTTGCTTGACCTGCGTTTATTAACACCGCACGAGCCTGAAAAGGGTTGAAAAGCTATTAAGGGAAGGTGGGGAGAAGAAACAACAAGGTGCGTAAGCAATTCAAGTCAACTAAACTTGAAACCTTCTTTTCCACTCTTCTTATCCAAACACATTTCCCTGTGTATTCCTAACTAGCATATTAAAGAAAGAAAAAAGGAACATTGAGTTTTGAAGCCCAAAACCCATAAATTTTAACGATACAAATAAAAAATATCCCGTGCCTGGGCCACAGATGCATGTTACTTACTATGCACTAGTCTCTAAACTTTATTTTCATTAATGAAAAAGCAAGAGAAACTGGACAAGCGAACACACCATCATCGATTCACATGACAATGATGAAAGATTCTAAATTCACCATAGTAATGTAATGCTGCACAGACCAAGATTGCAAATGTATTAAGCCCAGTTCAATAACCACACAGTTAAAGCAATCCTGTTATCAGCTGGCTCGCTTATTTGCATGAATGAATGTGATGCTTAAACCATGTGATGTGTTCATCCTCTAGCTGACAATGATATGTTCAAGTTGAGTTGCACACAAAGTGTTTATGCTACCAGTTGATATCATATTTTAGTTGCAAAATTTAGAAAATGATGACAATTTGATAGGCCAGCTTTTCGTATGTTCTACCATTGTCGAGTTGTTTAATGCACTTTTGCAGTATAGTACTGGTGCAGCTGCCACCACATTTGTGGTAAATGCCCCTGCAAAAGAAAAAAAATGTAAAGATAAGGAGTTTCGAAGTTCATTTCTTCTATTTGCTATAAATGTTCCGCACTTAATTCAAAGATGAAAAGTATGAGAAGTTTGAATCAGTTTAGACTGCACAACTTCACCAAAGAAACTTACCTGCAGAAATGGCATCAACATCGCAAGTGACGAGTGCAAGATCAGGCTTCTCTCCTTTAGCACGCAATCCACCATACATCCCTGAAGCTTTGAATCCCTTTGCAGCAGTGACTCCCCCAGGGACCTATGCAATACAGCCTTCACCGTTAACTCAATTCTATACTACGTGCAACCACACATATAATTTGAAATAAAAGAACAACCCCATATTGAAAATAGTAATGTTCATCAAGAAGTCCGGAAGAAATTGCACAACATTGCTAAATTATGTAAAACAAGCATTATCTTATATGTTGATTACTTATACATATTACTATAGGCACGAAACATTTACTTTACGAACGCATTATGCCAAGCAATTCAATATAATAAAATAATAAGATCTGGTAAAAATATTCCTCTAGTGTATGCTTGAAAGTTCACACATTTGTTTGTCACGCAATCAAACTTCCTCACCTGCTTCCATGGCCCTTCTGGCAGAAATATCGGAGCAGCTGGTATGTAATTTGATGCTTCATTCAGAACCGATGAAGCAAATACCCTAAGATCTCTTTGGGAAACACCTAACAAGCTGAAATTCTGCAGAATACAATTTTCTCCATCAATATTTAAATAACAATACAAATGATGCCAGTAAGCGCGCCTTAATGTCGTATGGCAACCTTCAGTTTGATTTGTAAAACAACTAAGAAGTTAAAGTACAGTATTTCGTATCCACACTACACTTTTTACTACTTGCACACTCTACTTTTGTCGCTAAGATCCAAAAAGTGTCACAAGAATGCACGTTACCGTTCCGCTAAAAGATTTTCTTAGTGACAAACCAGAGTGCAGGCGGTAGAAAGCAGTGTGTAATAACCATTCCCCAAAAGAAAACTAAAAACCGAACCATCTCATGCTTATCACATCACAAGAACTTTTTTTATCATACAAAATATAAACCATTCTGTTAATTAACTTACTCATTGTAACACAAAGCTGCCACAGTGACCAAAAATGAGTCACAACCAATTCAAACTATCCAAAAAGACTCTATTTTCAATTCTGCCTTTTCCAAATTCGCATGACAAAGAAAACGACGTCACTTGAAACATAAACTCAAAAAACTCAACTCAAAGAATAACAATGTGAAGGGCGTAGCAACCTCACCATCGAGGTCTTTTATTTGGAGTCGACGTCTGCGGTTGCCCACTAATGAGGGTCTGAACCTTCGCCGGCCGCGCGTGTGATTACGGTGGTGATGGTGGCGCGTGTGGAGAACTGGGAAGAGGATAAAAACGGTGGTGACAAGCGGAGGTAGTGTCGGAATGGGCTGTCCTGAAGCTGGTCGGCGGGTTGTGGCAGAGAGCAGCGAGTGGGGTTTTAGGCGTTACCTAAGACCTAAGCTGTTTTTCTGACGGGTTTATTCAGTTTATTCTATCTTTCTCCGTTGTAGTTTGTCCTGTATCTATTTGAATCCCTATTATTGGTTTTTTGGTAAGTTGAGACCTAAATTTGTCATTTCATGCTTATAAGAAAAAATTGACACATGCCACGCACCTAAAACTCTTCAAATTGAAGAAGAAGAACGCACGTGATCCGTTAACGTAGTGATTGATGGCACTAATGAACGGTTGAGATCTATCAACAAGTGAGGATTCCCACCATCACAATAGGCCAACAGTCGCCTCATCAAACTTTCGTCGCCACACCATCAACAACACCGAAACCTGTCGCCACGTGTGAAACCCATAACATCTCCCCACCACCATCGAAACTACCACTGCACCGCCAAGATACCGTTACCACACTGTGGCATGCACCACACCGCTATACCCCACCTCACCTCACCTCACCTCTTCGCACCCACAACCAGACACTGCTTTACCCACCATAGACTGTTGTACCCACCACCTCATCATAATGTCGCATTCACCGCCACATCTTAGCACGCCCCGCAGCATCCACCATAACATCGCACTGCAACACGCACCATAGCTTTACGCCTCGACCACAGCACAGCCATAACTCCCATCAGAACCACCACCATACCATCAATTTAACGACAACCTATCACCAACCAATCAAACACACAACCTTCATTAACCATTAACCAGATCCTCCGCCCAGTTGTTGCTTCTTCCTCCGGTTGCACCCACAACCGACCAAGAAGTGAGGAATGGTCGATTAGTGTGGGATGCAGGGCCACAAATAGCGCATAACCAGATCATCCACAACACGCCTCTCATAGTTGCTGCCTCCTCCCCCTACCGTCGCTCCACCAACTCCAGCAACTACAAACACCACCAACCCATCGAGAGATCCTCCAAGAGGAATTAGTTTATCTTGGACATGATAGGGAGAAATGAAGGATGCCCAATATTCTGCTGTGTTCAGTAACTTGGATGTTGGAGTATTTTAAATAAAATTATCTTTTCTTTATAAGATTAGTTTTGAGAAAATATTGAAGTGTTGAGTAAAACCATAAAGTGTTTTAGTCCCACATCATTGCTTGAAAATGGTAAGGAAAGGTTTTCTTACGTACTTAAACTTTTGAAAAATACTTGTCCCACATTGGCCATTGTAAAGAATTTTAAGAAGTATATAAGATGACACTCCTTGGCCTTTTTGTGAGTTATGCTTGAGTCTAAGACTCGCATGTGCATGGGGGGAAGGACAAGTGGGGGAGATACGAGTTTCTGCAGTATTTTATTTATGAAATGAATTTTGAACTTATTTCTTTGTCACAGATTTCCAACAGCTCTTTTTCTTCACCTATAAAAAGAGATATTTTCCTCACTTTTTCAACATACAACTCAAGCTTTCTCTTTAGCTCTCTTTTCTAATTTCTACACACTTAGGCTTGTGGGCATTTTGGTAAGGTATCGAGTGAAGTTTCTGCTTCATTCGTTTGTGCAGAATTACGAGTGAAGCAACAGTGAAGCTAGGCTGCTGTATCCCGGAGGCGACGCGTCGATAACCTTGCTGCACCGGTGGTGATTCTTTAAAAGGGCACGAATCATCTTAAGAGAGCGACCTAGTCCGAGCCTCAGCAAGCTGTTTTACATTAGAGTTTGGAGTTGTTCTTGCTTGTTTCTTACAACAATTATAACAATTTAAGACGATTCTTGATGGCGGATTCCACCATGTCTTCTGCTACTCATATTACCAACTCGAATGACTTGAATAAGCCATTTCAATTTGGTGGACAAAACTTCAAAAGGTGGGCTAGCAAGGTACTGTTTTTATCTTAAGTTGATGAAGGTAGTGTGGATTTTAAATGCTGAAATTCCAAAGAAGGTAGATACAAAAAATATGAGTGAGGAGAAATTGGCAGAGCATAAAAATTATACAACAAAGTGGAAAATGACGAAGAAGATTGTCTTAATTATTTGCTCAATTGTCTTTTCGATGAGCTTTATGATTATTATTCTCATACTTATAATTCTGCCAAGAGAATGTGGAAAGTGTTGCAGCAAAAATACGACACCGAGGAAGCCGGAAAAAAGAAGTATGCTTGTAGCCGCTTTTTCAACTACAAGATGTCGGAAAATGTGTCGGTTGTAGCTCAGACGCACGACTTTCAAATGATTGTGCACGAAATCATCTCTGAAGGAATCAAAGTAGATGAACAAATGCAAGTGGCTGCCATCATAGACAATTTGCCGAATTCGTGGAAGGAGTTCCAAAAAGGCCTCCATCACAAGCAATCGGAAATGTCAATTGTCAACCTTATGGGGCGACTTCAGATTGAGGAGGAAGCGAGAAAGCAAGACAAGATGAATGAAGCGTTTGCCAACAACACACATGCCAACCGTGCCAACAACCACCAAGGTAACGGCAATGCCAACGGTAATTATGCTGAGGTAAACTTCCTAACATCAAGTGATAGCGGTCCTAAAGGTCCAAATAATTTTCAAAGGCAAAATAATTTTTTGAATGCTAGAGGCAAGCATATGAAAACCAAAGGTTTTAAAAATCAACATTCTTCCTTTGCCTCAAAAAAGTGGAATCAAGGGCAGTCTTTCAACCATGGAAATATCAACAAGAAAAATAAAAACTCAAATAACAATTCTAGCAACAACAATTTTGCAAATGAATGTTTTGCAAATGATGCATGTTTTATTTGTGGAAAACAAGGGCACTAAGCTAGAAATTGTCGTCATAGAAAGCTCGGTTCAACTCCACAAGCTAATGTTACCGAAGAATCGCTTGTTGCTATGATTTTGAAAATGAATCTGGTTGGAAATGAAGAAGGATGGTGGGCCAACTCCGGGGAATCAAGACATGTTTATCATGATAAAAATTGGTTTCAAAACTATGTCCCGGTAGAAAAAGACAATAAGGTTTTGCTTGGTGATTCTCATTCCACAAAAATCTTAGGCATGGGAGATGTGTTCTTAAGTTTGCCTCAGGCAGAATTTTGACCCTTAAGGACGTGCTACATACTCCAGATATTAGGAAGAACTTGGTGTCAGGTTATTTCCTCAACAAGGCAGGATTCAAGCAAACTTTCGAGTCCGATCAATTTGTACTGTCAAAGAACGACATGTTTGTTGGTAAAGGCTATGCATGTGATGGTATGTTTTAAGCTCAATGTTGAAATGAATAAAGCATCTACTTCTGTTTATATTTTGTCTTGTGTGAATACTTGGTATGCTCGTCTTTGTCACATAAATGGCAAATATCTTAAAGATATGAGTCATGTAAGACTTTTGCCTAAGTTGCATAATGAACTTTGTAGCATGGCCAAGATCACTAAACAACCTCACCATAAAGTGGAAAGAAATTTTGAATTACTTGAGCTAGTTCATTTAGATATATGTAAATTTGAAGGCATTTTGACATGTGGTGGAAAAAGATACTTTATCACTTTTATTGATGATTTTTCTAGATATTGTTATGTTTATCTTATGAAAAATAAAAGTGATGCCTTTGAAATGCTTACTGTGTTTATCAAGGAAGTAAAAAATCATTTTTATAGGAAGATAAAAAGATTGAGGAGTGATAGAGGCATGGAATATGACTCCTTAGGCCTTATCACATATATTCAATCTTTAGGGATAGTTCATGAAACTACCCATCCTTATTCGCCAGCCTCTAATGCGTGGCTGAAAGGAAAAATTGAACCTTGATCAATTTGACTGATGTCATTGTTGCTAGCTCTGGTGCACCTAAGAATCTTTGGGGTGAAGCTCTCTTGACTGCAAACTATGCCCTTAATAGAACACCTAGAAAGAAAATTTTAAAAACTCCTTATGAGTTATGGAGAAATAGAAAACTAAATTTAGAACACCTTAGAGTTTGGGGTTGCTTAGCCTTTGTGAGGATTTCTGTCCCGAAAATTCTCAAATTAGGAACTAGAGCATCACGTTGCATTTTTGTGGGTTATGCTCTTAATAGTAAAGCCTATATGTGTCTTGATCTTGAGAATAATGTTGTGGTTGAATCTATGAATGTCATTTTTCATGAAGATAAGTTTCCTTACAAATCCAAAGATAGTGGGGGTGAGGAAACCGTAGCTATAGAATCATCTCAACCTAATCAAGAGGGAAGTTCTTCACAACCTCTTAGTATAAGAAGCGAAGAACATAGAAGAAGCAAATGTGCAAGGGTAGAGAAAGACTTTGGCCCTGACTACCTTGTATATAATGTTGAAGAAAGTGTTATTACCCTAGCAGATGTGTAATACCTCAAACTTCGGGAGCCGGTTAAATAACCATCCGGACTCCAAAAAATACATGGGCGTTAAAGTTGAGCAATGCTCAAGTATTAGAACTGCATAGGAGCCTAAAAAGATTTCGGGGCAAAAAAGTAATTTTTGAAAACTTTGGGGGCTGAATTGCAATTTCTGGAAGTTGGTACTTATGTGTCAAGAGTTGAGAAATTAGACCTTAAACACGTGCCACCTCCCATTTGTTTGTTTTGTGACTCATCTAGTTGGTAATAAACTATGAGTTAGTCTTTAAAGATAAATGAAGAAAAGAAAAGAGAGGAGGAAATTCAGGTGGGAACAAAAAATAAAGAAACAGTAACCAGAAATAGAAAACAGAACAAGGAAGTGCTGTGTTCAGCCATGAGAAAAAAAATCAGAACATGTTGAAAGCTCGGCGCAAAATCAGAGGGAGAATGGGAGATTTGAAAGAATTCATGGGGTAATCCTTCTCCTTTACCTTAGAGTGTGGTTTTGGTGTAAGGGTGTGTATTTAGTAGGTGTTTTAGTGTGTGTGTGTGTATGTTTATGTTACGGGTGTGTGAGTGATGGTGTATAAGATGTGTAGTTGTGTGTTAATGTGTAGAATTAGGTGTAATTATGTATGGGTATGGATTTGGGAATGGTTGGAAGTGACTGCGTGTGTGTAAGTAAATCACCTGAGTGTGTTTTTGTGTGTAAAAGGTTTGCGTTTGAGATTATGTGGGTGTGTTAGGTGTAATTGTGTATGTGAGGGGTATATATGTGTGTATTTTAGGTATGTGAAGTTGTTTTAGTGTGTGTTTAGGCTGCAGTGGAGTGGGTTTGCCATGGAAATGGGGTTATAGATGTGTTAACATGACTGCCGAAGGACAGGGACAGTGAACAATGATTTCAGCTGTGTAATATTTTTTTTAAATTCAAAAGGGTCACTGAAGATGTATTTATGCCAGCAGTTTCTTTACAAATTTCTAGAACATGTTTAAAAATTTATTTAGCCAAAGTACCAAAAATAAACCCCAGTTATTTTTGGGAGACCTACATTTTGGAAAAATTTCAGATTTTTCTAGGGCTGTAAATGAACCGAGCTGTTCACGAACGGCTCGTGGTTCGTTCTTCACAGAACTCGTTCGTGTTCGTTCATATAATATACGAACTGAACATGAACAAGTTTTTAGGGCTCGTTTATTAAACGAGCCGAACATTAACACACTAAAATATTCACAAACATGTTCGCGAACAGCTCGTCTAAATAATAAATTAATTATAATATATTTACAAAATTAATGATTACATAAATCACATAAATTAAATTTTAAAGTGGAGGCAGCCCAAAATCCCAAGCCTTTAAGTCAGCCCAAAACCCCAAGCCCATTTATAAAAAAAAAGCCCAACCACTAGATAAGCCCAAACACTTGAAAACCCTAACTATATAAACTCAAACTAAAACCTAAACCAAACAAGACACACTCACTCACACAGCCGCACTCTGCACTCACTCACACAGCCGCACTCTTCGTCCCCTACCTTGCCACACACACACACACAAGCAGATCGCGCATAGACCCTCTCTCTCTCTCTCTCTCTTCAGTCTTCACAAACGAACATAACGCCGCCGTCTTCGCCGCTGTCATCTCCCACCTAGCTGCCGAACTCAACCTGCCGTCGGGTTCAACCGTTCAACTTTTAAAGCTGCAAAGCCATCGCCTTCAAAGCCAAGTTTCCGATCTGCAAAGTTATCGCCTGCAAAGCCAAGTTTCCGATTTGCAAAGTTATCGCCTGCAAACCCAAGGGCTTAACCTCGAATGCATCGATATGTGTTTTTGATTTATTCTGCATCCCTCATGTATCTTCTATTTATAAATTTTTATTAATTATGCTTGAACGATTTGAGAATTTTGAGTAATTTTAGAGATTGATTGGAATCGAACATGAATGCGAGCCGAGTCATTGAACTCGAGTTCGGCTCGTTTGTTAAACGAGTTAAGCGAGCCGAGCCCGAGTCTCACCCTCACGAACTCGAGTCGAGTTCGAACATTAATATTTTGGCTTTTAACGAACTCGAGCCGAGCTCGAACATGTCCAAATTTAAACGAACCGAGTTCGAACACACCCATGTTCGGCTCGAACTCGGTTCGTATACAGCCCTAGATTTTTCTGAGGTCGGGAAAGGGTTTAACCGCTATGGAAAATTTAAAACTTTGCAGTGTAATTTAAAATATCAAATGAGCGCGATTTTGGGCAGAAATTTTATGAGAATCCTAGGATGTTAGGAAGTTCTAATTTCCAAGATTTCGAGTCATTCTGGAGTCATTAGATGTTTTGGCCGAACAGACTTTTAAGCGCTCGATTTGGACAACGGTTCGGAAATTTTTGGACAAAAATTTTCTAAAATTCTTTATATCTCAAGAGTGACTTTAGGAGTCTTAAAATAGAATTTTAAAGTACTTTTGAGATTTTTCTGATGCGGGGAACCTCGGGGGCATTTTGGTAATTGCCACCCGGAGAGGGGGCATTTTGATAAAGTTTTCAAAGGAATTTTTAGTTTGAAAAGGGTTGTAACACACCTAAGAGATTGTTTTGAAGCTGATTTGGGGCGCTGGGGGTGATATTGAACCCCCGGGGGACATATCGATAATTTGTCGCTCAGTAGAAGGGGTATTTTGGTAATTTTTCCTATAAAATTTTTCGAATGACTTTATAGTTTGGGAAGGAGTATAGGACATTTTAAAAGTTGTTTTAATGTAGTTCTGAGATGCTTGTTAGGGCGATGACCGCTAGGGAGTATTTTGGTAATTCTACAAAGGTTGGGGGTATTTCGATAATTTTTCCCTTCAAAGTTTTCTGAGGGACTATTTGGGCTATAAACGATGTAGTTCATCTAAAAAGTATTTTTAAAGCCGTATTGGGGGTTGGTGGTGTAGCGGCCATCAGGGGATATTTTGATAATTTATCATGTTAACGCCAAAATTTAGCGAACGCACGTAATCCAGCGTTCGGGGTGGTGGGAAGCAAGGAATGGTGTTAGCACGTTGAAATAATGAGATAGTGGTTATTAGTAATGCGTTGGTAAGGTAGGTTAAGGATCCAATTATTGGATCGAATTAACAAATTGTCATAAGATGCTATAAATGATTAAATGGGAAGGTGTAGAATAAGGAGTGCGTATATGTTGAATGATGTCTAACGAGCAGAGTATGATTTGACTAGGTGATGCAGCTCGTTGCGATCAGAGATTGCGAGTTACTTTGGCTATAAGCCAATCAGGTAAGGATAATGCGGTTTTGATATGCTAATTCATTATTCGATTAGTATACTATGTTGATGACGTGTTGTTGAATTCTTGTCATTATGATTGGACCTCGGTAGTCATTGCGACCGGTATACATATATTTGAATTGTACTGTTGAAGACTTAGGGTAGAAAAAATTTCCTTAGTCTGCCCTATTGATGGAATTTAGTGAGGATGATGGATGTCCTCGTATGCTATGATTCAATTCATTTAGCATACCTGAAGTGGATGATGATGTTGCGTAGGGGTTATCGTGTGGTTGTTGTTAGATGTAGGCAGTTATTGATAGCCAATATCTCTTCTCTTTGAGAACACCATTGAGGACTTGTGGCAAGCTTCTCCCGAGTCTGCCCTGTCGTTGATGATGATGATGTTGAGGTCGTTGCGTGTTATTGTGAAATGTCGACACTTATTGGTAGTCGACATTCCTCTTATGTAAGAACATTGTTGAGGGCTTGCGGTAATCTTCTCTCAAGTCCTCCCTGTTGATGATGTTACGTTCAACTCTTTTTGTTAGATCTGAACATTGGTTGATCTTCTGATCCGGTATTCCTTGTTGAGCTGTGTTGTTGAGGACATAAGGTGGAATAAATTTTTCCTTAGTCCGCCCCGTTGATGAAGTCATGTTGCTTGGTTGTAAGGTGATTAGGAAAAGCACTCTAAATAATTTTCCTTGCCTGTTGACAGTGTCTCTTCTATTTACTTGAGACTAAGATGAACATCTCATAAGATGGGACATCAATATGAGGAGGATGGCCTGTGAAACACGATCACTGACAAAGAGAATGTAGGGCGCTCGAGTCGAGTCTGTCATGTCTGGTCGAGTCTAGTCTGTCGTGTCTGAGTTGCATTGCATTTGATTTTCTTTTGATGTTAATGATTTTAATGACTTGTATTTCGTTGATGTTTATCTTTCAATTTCTTGTTTTAGTGTTCACTTGCATAGTCAGTCAGTCAGTCTGTCTGTCTGTTGGTCAGCCTGTCTTGTCCACGAGGAGGTGGCAATAATGATGTTCTGTTGGGCCTTAAAACCACTCAGTCTAACGAAAGAAAAGTTATTGTTTGACAAGTTATGTTGATGCTGAAATTATTGACTACTCTTGATTCACTGCTATTGTTGAGATGATTATTATTCTTTCAAATCTTTTGAATCATTTGTACACGATACTCCTAATGTTGTCTTTACTGGGAGATCTGCGCTCGTTCCTTATGTTGTATTGTGCAAGCTATAAGGTTGATCAAGGAGAACCCTCTAAAAAAGGAAAAAGAAACAAGCTAGAAAAGTTGAGCAAGGGGATCAATTATGGGAGGTAAGGCAAGCTAGAAAATGGTGAGGTAATAATTGAGTTACAAGATACGTTGATAAGTCACACGACTACAGTCGTATCTTAGGTTGTAATTATTCATGTTGTTTAAAGACCGAAAAGTCTTCCACTGCAGTATGATGTATGTTTGTAAGAAATTTTTTTGTAAGGACGCATTTTGGAGCGTCTATTAATGATGTATGAGTATGAGGATGTAGTTGCTTTGTATTCAGCACATGATTTTGAATGTGATTATGATCGGTAACTCAGCCCGGTGATGTCACCAAGGTTGAGGGTGTCACAAGAAGCCTTATCCTCACCAGACTCTGACCTTTGGAGAGAAGCCATAAATGATGAAATAGAGTCACTAAAGCTAATAGAACATGGAAGTTAGTTGACTTACCACCAGGTTGTAAATCCATAAGTTGTAAATGGATTCTAAGGAAAAAGCTTAAACTTGATGGTACAGTTGACAAGTTTAAAGCAAGGTTGGTTGCAAAGGGGTTTAAACAACGAGAGGATATTGACTTTTCTGATACCTTTTCGCCAGTTACTAGAATAACATTCATTAGGCTTTTAATTGCTATAACAGTAATTCATAACTTAGAGATTCACCAAATAGATGTTAAAACAGCCCTCCTAAATGGGGAATTGGAAGAAGATATTTTTATGGACCAACCAGAAGGTTATACACAACTAGGGCATGAGAGCAAGGTGTGCAAGTTAACTAAATCCCTATCTGGGTTGAAACAAGCTCCCAAGCAATGGCATGACAAATTTGATCAATGTGTTCTAGCTAGTAGTTTTAGAGCAAATGAAAGTGATAAATGCATCTACTATAAATCTAAAAATAGTGAGCATGTTATCATTTGCTTGTATGTGGATGATCTTTTAATTTTTGGCACTAGCATGAAAATTATTGATTTCACCAAATCTTTGTTGAAAAGGAATTTTGAAATGAAAAATTTGAGTGAAGCTGATGTTATTCTAAGCATGAAAATTACTGGAACTCGTGATGGCATATTTCTTGATCAAGCTCATTATGTTAAGAAAATTTTGAGGAAATACAAATACTTTGATTGCAAAACTGCATGCACTTCTTTTGATCCTCAAAATCATTTATATCCAATTGAGCTTGATGTTGTGAATCAAAAGGAATATGCAAGTATAATTGGTAGTCTTAGATATGCTACTGATTGCACAAGGCCTGATATTGCATATGTTGTTGGTGTTCTTAGTAGATTTACAAGTAAACATAGTCTCGAACATTAGAATGCCATGTATCATCTTATGGGTTATCTTAAAAGAACGATTAACCATGGCTTGATGTATCAAAGGCAACCAACTGTTCTTGAAGGTTCTAGTGATGCAGATTGGAATTCTCAATCAGGAGATTCCATGTCAACAATAGGCTATGTATTTACACTAGGTGGTGGAGCTGTATGTTGGAGATATAAGAAGCAACAGATTATTGTGAAATCTACCATGGACGCCGAACTAATTGCCTTGACTTCTGCAAGTGAAGAAGCAGATTGGTTACGAGATCTATTGTTCGAGATACTGATGTGGGGAAAACCAGTACCACCTGTCTTGATTCACTATGATAACACTGCAGCCATTGGCAGAGTTCAAAGTAAGTATTATAATGGAAAATCCAGATCAGTTAGAAGAAAACATAGTATTGTGAGATCATACCTTAGCAAAGGTGCGATCAATATTGATTATGTGAGATCATGCGATAATCTCGTTGATCCACTTACAAAAGCTCTAGCTAGAGAAAAGATCTGGTGTACATCGAGGGGGATGAGACTTAAGCCCAAAAATGTATAAGTTACCTATAAGGATACAACCTCCTAAGGACTGGAGATCCCATGAACTAGGTAAGGAGACCAACGAATTATAGAGTGACTGGTGTTATACATGTACTATTTTTTTTCTTATGACAATGTCCTTCCTTATGGTGTAAGTAAATGTTTCTCGTAACGATAATAGAGGTTGAGATTCATTGTGATCTCTTAATGAGTTCTATAGTCCATACGGATGGGATGTAATATTTACGAGAGCATCCTTGATAGACTCACCTATATGAGTGTGGAAGTGAGGCCACTTCCTATGAGAATCAGGCTAATTCTCTAGAGCACTCATGAAATCTGGGATAAAGCACATGGCCATAACATGCTGGCTTATGAAGCTTGGTATATGATACCTTGAGTCTTGTGTGTGTGATGTCTTCTACGTATCCTCAAGTAGCCATCGTTTCAAGGCTGAGTCCACTTTGGCTCTAATACATGAAGACTGAAACACTAAGTGAAGGTTTCAAGGCAGAGCCACTTTCACAATGCATGAGACTCTCACCTTCTGCCCACATTCTAAGTTGTGAATTTTTTATTAAAATAAATGGGGGATTTTTAGAGTATTTTAACAAAAAATCTCTTTTTTTTTACAAGATTAGTTTTGAGAAAACATTGAAGTTTTGAATAAAATCATAAAATGTTTTAGTCCTACATTGTTTGAAAATTGTAAGGAAAGGTTTTCTTACATACTTAGAGGCTGTTTGAGATTGATTATGGGATGGTCAAACCTAATTTAATCTAGATTAAATCAGGTTTGACCATTGTAAAGAATTTTAAGGAGTATATAAGATGACACTCCTTGGCCTTTTTGTAAGTTGTGCTTGAGTTTAAGACTCGCACGGGCATGGGGGGAAGGACAAGTGAGGGAGATATGGGTTTATGAAATTTACGAATGCCACATGGGACTATAGTGTGACTATTTATACTTAAAATATAGTTGTTTGGCAACAGTCATATTTTCTTTTATTACACAACAATCATATTTTTTATTGTAACATTTTATTTCTGAAAAGAATTTCGGATTTATTTCTTTGTAACAGATTTCCAACAACTCTTTTTCTTCACCTATAAAAGGAGATATCTTCTTCACTTTTTCAACATACAACTCAAGCTTTCTCTTTAGCTCTCTTTTCTGATTTCTATACACTTAGGCTTTTGGGCATTTTGGTAAAGTATGGAGCGAAACTTCTACTTCATTCGTTTGTGCAGAATTACGAGTGAAACAATAGTAAAAGTTGGGCTGTTGTATCTCGGAGGTGACGCGTCGATAACTTTACTGCACCGGTGATAATTCTATGAAGGGGCGCGAATAGTCTTAAGAGAGCGACTTAATCCGCGCCTCAGCCAACTGTTTTACATTAGAGTTTGGAGTTGTTCTAGCCTATTTCTTGTAACAATTTCAACATTTGATTATACTGTGATGTGTAGAAGCAATGGTGGTGGGCGTGCATGGCTGTAAGTGGTGATGAAAACGGATAAGCCCTTTTTCCGACAAATTTACTTTTTTCTTGGGCATCCGATGAAGATACAGAGAAGCGTCAAGTGATTATCAGTTGTAAGTATTTGGACAAGGGTCTTATTTTGTGTGGGGCAAGTAGCTAAGCTAAAATAAGAAGACGAGATAAGCGTAGTTACCCCATCCTGACCTCACATTTAATTTGTTGCCTCAAGGTCTCATCATTTTGGGGAAGAACATACTTGTTACCATTATAGTAATTTTGTTCGTCCGTTGCGCAGGTGCAAATCTTTAGCATATATTCTCGTGTGAATTAATATCCCTTCAAATTAACCACACCTTTAGCGGGACTAGTATTGACTTCCTTCTCGTTCATGCGTGCAATAAAAAAAACAATTGTTGCTTTTGATTTAGAGACTTGGCAAATCAATCTATTTCGTTTGTAATATCAAAAGCAACATTAAAATCAAGTCATTTATTATAGGCCACGTCATTGGCATATATATGATCTATAGCTTGGGGCAATATATATAGGCTATACAGGGCCAAAAAGCATATATTCTTGAAGATACACTGCTGTAGTAGGAAACATTATGATGCATGCGGCAGAAAAGCACCTCTAGAATTTTTATTTTAACTTTTGATTAAACAGGAATATTCGATACGAATAATGAAGTCTGTTTTCACGGTTACAAGTGATCGGGCCACCTTTTGCGAAAACCAAAAGAGAAGTACGATTGTTATATTACGGGTTCTACGGCCGAATTAAAGAAGTACTGTCACAAGGGTAAATTATGAACACAGAAGGACACTTGCAGTGCAAAAAATCAAGGATGTGGAAGCATCCGCATCTCGATTATGGATATGAGGTGGTTGCGGTGCCCTTTGTTGAGCTGCTTTCGTCCAGCCTCTGTTACGACGTTGCAGGTGGAATGTATGATGTCTTTTGAGGGCAAAAGTGATATCATATAGGATTTCGCTATTCTTCAACTCCCAAATCCTAGTCTTTTCAACCTGAGATATGACACAAGCATTATGAGCGAAGAAATAAGCATGTTAATTTGTAGGCTCGGTACCTAAAGAATCCCTATAAGTAAACCCTTTACGGTGTGTTTGAAAAAACGGAACTGATAAAATTTCATTACAAATACTCAAAATTTGTTGTTTGGAACATTAAAAATAGAATTGAAATTAGATTCCATGAAATTTGACAGGATTTGTTTCTATAGTGTGAAATCTTATGGAAAATGATCTGTTTTCATGGGAATTGGATTCATTTGAATTAAAAACAAAATTTTTTTTTTACCTATCTTACCTTTTCCTGAAACTCTATAACCAATAAGTCCATCAGCATCGTCTTCATTGCCGCTACCACCACATCACTTTTACTACCACTATCACTGCCACCGTCACAACCACCACCAACGGACCGCCACACTCACCCCCACTAGACAGTTACACCTACCATGACTGCCACACTATTGTCATCGCTACACGACACCACCACCACCATAGTCATTACTGCCTTTAAGTGTGTTACATCACTACCACAACACCATTATCGTCAATTGATCACCATTGTTGCTTCAGCCGTTACACCACTGCAACCACCACCATCACCATCATCAATGCTATCCCCACAGTTATTGCCAGTACCTTTACCATGAGTCTAACTGTATCAACCCTGTCATGATCAATGTGTCTGTGATTGCCGAAAACGTCATCGTCTCTATTGCCACCATCATGACTACTATCTCCAATAAACCACTAGTGACACGTGGACACCACCACCATCAATGACATCGTTACAATCACTAGACCGCTCCACTACCACTGTAGTTGATGCCACACCACCACCGCCGATGTCACATCACCACCACGACCATCGTCCTTCTGCAACCGTCACCATCATAATCACTAGTTATGTCCCGGTACCACTACTATTGATACCCCCACCACCACTATCGTTGTCGGTTGCCGCGAATGCCATAGGACAATATTACCGCTAACACCACACCACCGCCACCATGCCACCAATCCCTATCACTAGTTACACCTCAATACTACCACCACTACTATCGTTACTATCATTTGACCACCCCATCACTTTTATCGTCAATGCAGCTATCCTTTGTAGTGCCACCACCATCACCGCCACCCAAATCAATTACCACAGTTTGTTTTTCTTTGTAAGCCAATGATATAATTATCTAGAAATTTATTACCTTTCCTAAGGACAAAATGAGAATTCTATAAATTGTATCCTTTTTTGTTCCAAACAAAAAATGATACAAATTCAATTCAATTTCGAATCTTTGATACTCAAATTCTAAAAAAATTGGTTCCAAATAGTGTGTTTAATGAAGTTGTATGATGGGAATTAGCAAAGAAGTGATCGTCAAGCTAATTAATCCAACGTCCCTCTGGGCTGAAGCAAGCTATGTAGAGGTCGAACTGATAATGTAGGTTCGGGTTATCGGCTGTATGAGTTGTTTTCAACGATAAATGGGAGGCAAAAGCTTTACAGTACGAAAGCATCGATCAATGTCACCGCTTGAAATACCTTTCTCGCAAGTTACTTTTTATTTGGCTCATTTGAGAATCTGAGTATTGTAGCTACCCGATAGCCAATTTCTTTTTTCTTCCAATGTATAACAGTCATGTTCTATGTAATAGACGGCAATGGTTACATAAATGATAAAACTGAATCCATTTTTGCATGCCACACTGGATGAAGCTTCTAAAGAATGAACCGTCCAATGACCCTCCAATATTGCTAATGATTTAGTTTTCTTTGGAGACATTTTTAGCCACACCAACCAATTGTCTTATTTGTTCTGAAGCCAGTTTCTGAAGGCTGTGACTGTGCTTGAGGTGGTGGCCTGGGCTCTCTTGGCCTGGCAGGGTCCACAAAAATGACCCAGCCATCCAAGTACTTAGCGTTCATACCCTCCCGAGCCGCCTCAGCTTCTTCTATTGTTTGATATGAAACGAACCCAAACCCCTTCGATCTTCCAGACTCCCTGTCTACAATGACTTTTGCTGCAAAATGCAACAAATCAGTGGGATCAGTGGGTGACCAAATTGCACGAAGGATGATGACAGGACAAGGCTAAGTTGTTTTGCTTACCCTCTTGAAGGTTGCCAAATTGTGAAAATGCTTCTTTAAGCTTGTCATCAGTAGTCAACCTTGAAAGGCCTGCATCATGACAAGCTAGACCATCAGTAAGCCAAGGTTCTTAGATGACAAAGCAGCAAAAACATCGCTAATTACTCAGGAAACAAAGGGGAACATGTCCAATATACCCCCAGTGTGCAAGTGTCACACCAACAGTCAATACTAACATCATGTTAACGAAAAGAAAATGCTAATCCTGAAGGATGGCGACTTGAGTCCCACTAGAAAGTGAACTCCAGGTAATAACTGGCTTATCTGTCCTTTATTGTTGTGACAAATTTTAAATGTCTAACCCTTCTATCTACACAAAGGGAATGTCTAAATCCATATCTACAAATGCATATTTTGTCAGTAATGCACAACAGAGGTGGTGGTTAAGCATAATATGTTAAATATCAGACCTTCATTCCGCCTAAATAATGGTTCAAGAGAGTAACTCTTGAATGGGTAAATAAGCTGGGAGGAGATATATCTCAAGGGACGAAGACGTAGAAATAAACCTGGTCATCAATAACTAGAGCGAATACTGCATTTCTCATGAGAAGAGCAAGCCTCAAAATTCAAATAGTTTTTATCCACTTACCAAGAGCCTTACTCCACTCTTCATCTAGCCCAAAAACTCCGAGTAGGACTACCAACCACATTTTTTTTTTCTAGTATCACAAAGGCAAGATTGCCCCATCTACGAGTATGCTTAGGTACTTTACCCTCTAAAATCGCCTTACAATTAAGCCATCTCTATTAAGAACTTACAACCATTGCAAGAAATTACCTCACCAGGCTAGTGAAAAATAAAAAATAAGGCAAAAAACAGAAAGGAGCTCCAAAAGAGGAGCATTATACAATATAATGTATTATTATATTGGAAGTTGTAGTCTTCTTTCCACTCCGCAGCTGTACAGAAGGTTTACGGCTTTCCAGTTCATACCAAGAGGAGCTTAATCAATGGGAACACCAAGGAAATGAAATTGAGAATCTGGCTTTTATGAGCTGTAGGTAGATCCCTAATGAGGTAAGGTGGCGAGTGAAGTGCAGAACGAGGATTTAGCTTTCCAAAGTGGAAAGTAGGGCGGCTGAGTTTATATCAAATAGCTCCCGATTTATTAAATAAACTTATTAGAAAGGATAAAGAGACTGCTAAGGAGCTTATTATAAGTCTAATTAAACCTGATAACGTCACTATTAGCATGATAGATGACCACAGAATAAGGGAAGTCTCAGCCCTCGCCCTAGAAGATAAAGTTAACAAGGCCATCCCGTAGAGTAGGAATAAAGGATGGAGACTGTTGCATTCCTCGCTGCATCTTCTAGTAGGATCTAGTAAAAATCGATAGTAGAGACTGGAGATCTATTTCCTCTCTCCTCAAGGTTTGGTTGAACAACTACTATTATGGTCCCGCATACTTTAAGCCTTAAAGCTTCTTCTTTGAACATCTTTTCTTCCTCCTGGGATTGAACAAGTTTTTGGCCACGTACAGGAGGCCCTACTTTCTTCAGGAGAACCTATTGTGGGTCCTGTTTGGCCCAATCTCCTCAGTCTTTTGAGGACTACGACCTTTTCAGCTCCGTTGTGAGTTAACTGTGAAATGCAGCTATTGAGTTTTGAGTTAATGTAGCTATTCTCAATAAGGGAAGCGAAGGACTTCCTTGAAAGAAGTCCGAGCTGAGTCAGCATTATCTTATCCGTTGTTCCAGCCAAGGCCGCCTTTGTTCGTCTACAATTCCGTAGTGCAGAAAGTTGATATCAAGACAGGAAGGTCGAATCTAGCACACATAGCTAGTGACGCAGGCCTGATTCCTAATCGCAGTTCAGTAACCCTCTTAACTGGTCAGATTTCAGACTGTTTATGGCCCGCGGGGAAGGTTGTGGTGGAAGAAAAGAATTGACATCTAGATAAGTTATTAACTAAAAAAGCAAAATATTTCTTTGAAAGTTAAAACACACAGAATGGCAGATGGTGTTTATGGTTTTCTATCTTATTCTGGGCATGCAAAACCTTAGTTGCACAAAGCGGGGGCGGGGGTGGGGGAGCGTAAGCACCATGAAGAATCTGAGGTTGGGAGCGGCTTGAATAAATAAATACGTAAAGAGTATTATCACTTTTTTAGTATAGTTTACATAGCCAACAACAACAGACAAAGAGGCTTCAAGGACTTGAAGGAAGAGAGAAATAAGGAATGAGTTGAAAAGGGTTTGATTTTCAGGTATTCTCTCACTTGTTCCATGCATCTCTATCCAGCTAACGGGATTGAGTTCCCATATTAGCTTGGGACGAGATCCCATGGAGCTCCTAACTTGGGATCGCAAAAGCGAGTTTCCGAGAGAGAAACGTCACCATATTAGGAGTTTCCTGCAACTAAGTGCAAAACAATTATCTTGCTTTAGATGCATAAGGTGTTTAGATTGAATTAATTCTAATTGCAAGATTGACAAAAGCACAGGCTTATCAGAAAATAAAAGCACTGGCCTTGATTTGTTAGTAGCTGCAATTTTATTTGCTGATATTAGGTTCACATTAGATTGAATCAATTCTAAGCGTAAGAGTGTCGAAAGCACAGGCTTATCAAGAAAAGAATAAAAAAAGCACAGGCTTTAATTAGTTAGTAGCTGCGATTTTATTAGCTGATATTAGGTCACACCAACTAGAACTCTCCTAGCATTCCAGAAATCATGGCTTTCTCTCTAGGTTTTCAGGGCAGGAAGACGGGTAACTAACTGTCCTAAAGCATTCTCGGATCACAATGCAATTGCGTCCTTGACGAGCAATTGCTTTCAGCTCAAATATGGGATATGACAGCCAATTTTACTAATACTGCAGACGACAAAAGTTTCACCTGCCCCGTCTCCTTTATTGTGATTTTGAAATTTATTTACGAAGGGATAGCACAAATGATTAACATGGAGACCAACTTCTCATTAGAAGATATAGAAAACAATTAAACTGAACATAAGCCAATCTTACACCAGTCTTGATTCTTGAACAAACAAATTAGTCAAGGCCCTAAGTTAAATTTTCAAATATTCGAATGCACCATTTCATCCTTTGATACATCCATTGTAGAATACCATGTCAATGTACAAGCAAGAAAGCAGAGTACACTTGATACAGGCATTCATCTCCCTCCGAACAACCCCCAAGCAAACCAAACAAAATCACTCCTGCAACCTCATTGTACTTACCTACTTTGACTTTTCGTGAATCCTAGAGTAGAGCTTCGCTACTCAAATAGCAATTACAAATTAAATAGGAATCATTTGGCAGGTCAAACTAAGATAGAAAAAGAACGAGTAAAGTCAATACGGACATGTACTAAATTCGCTTAGAAGTTAAAACAGGGGAATCCAACAAAACAAAGACAGCATTAAGATGTGAATGTGCCTGTGTGTGTGAATAACGTACCGCTGACGAAGAGCTTAGGGGTAGTGAGGGTTGAGCTGAGACGTTTCGAAGCGAATTGAGACGGAAGTATCGAAGATCCGTTGAGAATGCGGCGAAAGGCAGTGGCAAACGCCATTTGGAGAGGAGAATCGGAACGGAAATGTTTAGGGTTTAAGAGGGATAAAAACCCTAGCAAAGCAAAGCCCTTGTCTGCTTAGGCAAACGAGAGTGAAAATTAAAATATGAGCCGGTTCGGTGCATTGTGATAGGCTCCAGCCCGATGTAACATGGTTGTGGGTTGGGCCCAGCCATGCTCTGGGCTGGCAGCTCTGTGGGCCAGCTGGCTTTCAGGATTCACGCTTGTTGGGTGCGTCCATAACGACAAATTCGATATTTGAAAATTATACGGTATGAGCAATAATGCATAACTCGGAAATTATTCGAATAATTTTGTCATTGAATCCGAAATAATTTGTTGGAATAACAAAATTCGTACTGTAAATCGAGAATAATTGAGTAATTAATCGTTTAGGTTACAATCGCTTCAAGTATATGAAATTCTTAAACTTTGTAATTGAAATGAAAAAAATGTAAGAATTCTTTAACTCTTTTAAGTGATAGGTAAAAAAAATGATAGAGGATGTATAGATAATGTTATATAATTCTGTGTGACTTAATTCAATATCTACTTACTTTTGCTAAGAAATTAAACAAGAGTCACTTGGTGGTGTGATGGCACAATTCGTTGTTAACATTCAATGTAACCCCGTCCGGATCCCATCCCCCCCACCCCACGAAGAAAAGTCATGTTATTGTCATTTTTCTAGAAAAAAGGAAGATTTTTAACTCGCGATATAATCATAAATATCACGATAGATTCGTTTGTTTCACATTATTATTGAGTTATTCGCAATTCTTTCAATTATTCGTGGTATATTCATATTTAAAACTTTCTAGTAATTTATCGCGATAAATTCGTTAATATCGTCAATATATCTTGAATTTTGTTACTATGGATGCATCTTTGAGCCTTGTTGGGCTTTCTCCTATGAAACTAGGCAAGACGTTGGCCTGTATCTGATTTGTTGGTGTTGTCGTCCCACGAGGCAAGGAACGTTCTAAACCTTAAACTCTAAACTAGGTTGATTACATTATGAAGCTTTTGGGCCTTTGGTAAACGCTACACTCTAAACTAGGCTTATTAAAGTTGTAGTATGTCCTTTTAGACTTCTCTGCAACGAGTTATCAGTACCGATCCATGCAAGGGTTTTACTATACAGTAGTGGTGGGCTCTCCAGAAAACTCACACAGACTGTAAACTCATCCCCGAGCAGTATACAGCTGATCATTACTTGCAAAAGGGAGTCAAACGAATAGTGAGCTTTTGAGAGTTCAGTAAGGTCGTTCAAGGAACAACCGAAAGAATTACAAAACGGCTCAAAAATTTATCCGAGGATAATTTCTCAAAACATTTCAACAATCATGAACAATGGTAATTTTCAAAACGATCATAATCAGTCATAAGCATATATATAAAAAAATGACCAAAAACAATTATAAACAGATACCAAAATAAACATTATCAATCATCCAAGTTTTCAAAATGAACTTTAACAGTTATAACCAAATACCAACACGATCATTTGAAAATTATTTTCAAAGCCATCATTTTAAAAATGAAATGATGATTTTTTACTCAAAGGATTTTAAAATAAACACAGATACTTCAAAGAGCAACAGGGGAAGGGTTTCATACAATCACAAATAGTTTAATCACAGTTTGGGTAAGAGTTTCAACTCAATCCCCTTCAATCAAATAACAAGACATTCATTTAAACTTCATTTTTCAAATAATCATTGTAAGATACAATGTAAGCAAATTAAAAGATTTTGATCCTGAACAGAGGCAATGTCATTTAGGCAATGCACAGAGAGAGTACACATGCATGATGTACGATAACTAGACCTTCTCATTAACGTACTAGCCCTGCATCATTACGCAAATTCAGACCCCTTATAACGTCTCCTCACATATCAGATTCTCAGTCAATATAGAAAACAACAATCATAGAATCAATAAGAAATTCAATACTTGCAATAAAAATGAGCATCAACAAGAATTTAAATAACCAAAATTAATTAGGGTTTCGATGACATTTAAACATGCTGATAGCAATTCATCATTCAGGATTCAAGTATAGTCTCAAGAAATGGCAAGAACAAATAAGAACAGTCATTGAATTTAAACACAACAATTAAGAAGAAATAATGCAAACAATTATTGAATTTGTCCAGCATTTAATAACATGCGAGCATCGATAAGATTTTCAAATAACCAATTCAGACTCAATGTTGGAGTTTTCTTGGCAATAACATGCTGATGTAAATGCAAATCTCGGTGTTCAACAATAGTCATAAACAAATCGAAAGAATACTGATGAACTCAAGTTATCGAAATTAGGATTCAAACAGAAGTCCTTACCCAGGATTCAGATAGAAATCCTGAACTGAATCTGAAACTAAACTAGTCTAACCGAAAAGTCTGTTACTTTAACCTAAACGGAACAATCTAATTATTAGTATACAATATATACTATGATATTATGAATTCAATATTGACTCACGCATACTCCCAAAACGGCCCTCCTCACTGAGTATGTAAACTTACCAAAATATCCCTTATGTGTACAATTACCAAAAAAAATTCCTTTCATACTTAAATTACCAAAACAGCTTTTTCGTAAATGAAATACTAAAATATCGCTATCATATGTGAATTTATCTAAAATACATTTTACAGGTAAAATTATCAAAATAGCCCCTTTAGGCGACAAATTATCAAAATATCTCCTGAAAATTTTCGACAGAGGTAAAATCTCAAAAATATTTTTAAACACTATTTAAAGCATCTGAAAAGTTATTTTTGGGTTAAAAAGTATTTTTAAAAAATCTCGCCTTAAAATGCCAAACCGGTGTCGAACGGAGCGCTTAGAAATCGATTTTTCTTAAAAATATCTATCAGCCTCAGAATTGCACGAAATTTTATAAAATAGAACATCTCAATAATATAACATTTTTCTAAAATTTTCATATTAAAATAAATTAATTTAGAATCTTCCGTGGACACTGAAAATTCCCATAGCGTACGTCACTTAAAAGTAATGGGGATTACTGTTTTGAACTTTGTCAGGTTTTGTTCCTAACTATTTATAAAAATTCGTATAAAAAAACTGTCTAATATATTTCCTAACTTTAGTGACAATTACACATACAATTCAAATTAAAGCACGAACTATTTCACTTACACACACCCGTCTTCTACACTTCACCCACACACTTATGCAAACAATTCTCACACACGCATTACCACACCTAAACACACTTACTACATCTAACTACACATACTAACACACATCAAAACACATATTAATACCAAATTACACACACATATCTCACACAATTTACATTCGAACACCCACTGCCACTCCACACACACACTGTCAACACCAAGAACACACATTGTCACACACTCATATCCTCTCGGCAACTCACACAAACACTCCTAATCACTCCCGTTCCCCTCTAAACACCCAATATCACTACATAATCACAATTCTACGCATAACTTCACACATGAACTCCCTCAATCGAAGCTCACCTGCAACCACACACAAAACCACACTGCATAGCCACGGTCCCCTCTCTCTTACCCCTAACAAGCATACAAACCCATTAAACACTTATCTACCAAAATCACACAAAGACATAACCTGAATCCCACAGCCGAAGCATCTAACACCCAAAAAATGCCTCCCTGCACACGCATACAACATACAATAGCTAAAAACACACACTAAACCTACACACATCCCAAAAAACATATACTGTAGGTTTGAAGCTTACCTCTTGAAAGGTGGATTGAACTTCCCTTCTTTCTCTCTGTTTTCCTCTTTTCCGCACCCCTGCTCTGTTTTCTTTCCTCTCTACTGTTTCTCTCTGTTTCTTGTTTCTTTCTTCTTTTTTTCTTTTTCTATTTTATCTAATCAATTAGTTTATGATTATACTCCATTAGTCACCACATAACGAGAGTAGAAGGTGACAACAAATTAAGAAAGTTTTCTCTAAAATTTGACACCTAGATACCAAATTTCTAAAATTGCAAAATAACCCCTCAAAGTTTTCATATCTACAAAATAGCCCCAAAAGTTTTGAAAATTTTAACCTTTATAGCATAATAATGTCATTGTCGTACTTCCCAAAAAAAAAAAACTCCTCTATTTAAGCACGGGAGTTCTTAATTTTTACACAAGCAAAAGAAACTCGGATATTGCGAGCTGCAATCTGCTACTAAAGATCAATCAAACTATGAATCTAACAGCTGTTTGATTTCATATAGCTTCATCAATTAGTTGGATTGGGATTCATGCGCATCCTATATGCTACAGCTCAAAATTAAACCCCAAGCCCTTAACCCAAAAATAAAACCATTGAAATACAGGTTGGTGGTAGTAATAACTGACTAATGCAAAATTTCTTCTTGCATGGTAGTATGAGCTGAAGCATGATTATTTACAGCTGAAACTCAACATGTACAGAATAATACGGAAGGAAACCTACAAAAAGGAATCTTTGCCTCATGCATGCATATTAAAAGGTGGGCATGCAGGTATTGATGGACACTCCATGGCTTTTGCACTCTATACAGATGAAAGTCAGATCAGATCAGATTGCTCTCTTCTGGCTAACGCACAATAAGCAGTAATATCAGACAGGAGAAAAGGAGGGTTGAAACAAGAATGAACAAATAATCCTAATTTCTCTATCTTCTGCTCGATATTTCTAAGAGTTCTGTGCTACCTGCGGCAACTCGGCCTTATAGGGAGGGTCAACGAGACTAATCTGGAACATGCTGCACCTGTTTCTCCAACATTGACGTCCCCTTAAATCTCGTAAGCTGGAGGTCCCTTGTATACTTCGACAACTGCACAGAAATGTTGATAATTAGAAACATAATACAACAAAAACATGGTACACTAGTCACTGCCAAATCAATGTCCTGTAAGCCACAAGAAATCATTTTACTCCCACCGGCTGATTTGAAAGTTGAGATGTAAGATGTTTCTTGGTCACACAGCACTATACCTAAACACAGCAGTAATCAATCTCAATATTTGGACTCTCTTGTCGCTGAAGGTGCATTACTAAACATGAATTTGGTTTAAGCAGCAAAACAGGTGCGGGCATAGCCTCACCAGGATGAAGCAGCAGGTTCACCCTCTAGAAAACAGAACTATCTGCAAATTCTTTCCATATCCACAGCCCTTTCAAGACTGTTTATGATACAAAATTGATTGCCACCTGTTTATGGCAAAAATGGTGCTGGTTTAGCCACTGCCCAATATCTGGTCGCAGTAATATACGTCTGGCCAAAAAACCGGCATCACACATTCTCAAGAGTTATCTCAACCAAAATTTGCAAACAGTGCTGTGCTTTCGTGACTCTCAGGGAACTGCTTCCATTCCCAATTTTCTTCTCTCGCACAAAATCATCTTTAAATTCAAGCAAAGTTTTTTTTATTTCTAAGGGTGTTTCATTTTTCATTGAGAAAGGGGGAAGGGAGGCGTGGGGTCATAAGTAAATCTCAAAATGTATAAAAAATAGCTCAGGGATAGAAGATGGAAGGAAATGGCAATCATGCTACAGCTGGAGGTTTCATAATGCAAGTGTTACTCTCACCAAATACTTTTTAGTGCTTTCTGAAAACCAAACCAGTTGTCTGATGAGTTTGGGAAAGAAAAGTATTCTTCAATCAGTTATATAAGTGCACTTACCCGCTCATCACTCATCTTTCTGAAGCCCAATTTGTTTGTCCAGATTGATTCAGCTTCCTCAGCAGCAGGGAGGACCAGGTATTCAACATTCATTGAGAACAACAACCTCTCGATACGTGAAAACAAAGCTAGGAAATAACCCTGCACGTAAACATCAAAAACCAATTTGTGAAGCTTATCATTCCACAAAGGGCCAACAGAAGCACCAGAAGCTTCTCATACAGTTTCCCTTTCTCTTTTTTCTTCCTTATTTTTGCGCGTTGGGGGAGATATAGAAGACTTACGTTTCCTTGGTTTCCTCTACTTGTTGCCACCATTGGAAGTTCTGCCACCTCTCGTCCGAAAATCCTGAGCAGACCAGCAGATACAACCACTGACCTGAGCAAAAATTTGAACATAGACTGGTTAAACTAACCAAAATACGTATCTTTCCAAAAAGAGTGAAAAGGAAAGAAAATATTATATCAATAAGGCAGGCAGAACACACTTCCAAGAGTGTAACTTACTTCACAATTAGAACTACACAAAACATCCCGCCAAATTCTTGCCCAGAAATATTTCTCCTGCACGAGACAAGAAACAACTGTTATGCAACTATAACTGAAATTAATAATTATGGATGCATGACAACTCTTAGCGCTATATGCATGCGTTTCACCAGCTTCATAATACTATTAGATTAGATTCCGCCTCCTCTTTGTGGCTCCGGATGTCCCAGGGATTGGAGGTAGTTTTATAGCTTAAAGGTAATAAACTAAATTTTATGAAATCAACTAAAGGTGCATCTTTTTAGCTTTAATGAGATTAACTAAAGGTGCTGCAATTTAGCACTATGCAAATGTATTGTTCATGTAAAATCAGCCTAAATCAACAGTTGAAGATTCTTTAAATAGAATATGTTAAGACTGCATACAAAAACCAGATACATCCACAATGCACACATTAATCCTAATACTCAATTGAGAAACTGAATACTGGCTAAAGTCGACTCATTCTTATGATTCGAACTCAAGTTTTATAGTTGTCACTTGCCATGCTGACACAGGACAGCACAGCGAAGTGATTTTAGATTTGACTTCCAGAATCTTAGTGCAGAAAAGAGAAAGTAAAGAGAAGAAAATAACTGTACAATCACTCTTAGAGACCTTTATGCATCTTGCCTTGGGTTGAGAAGGATAAAACTCTAGGAATCACTCCTAGACCCCTTAGGCTTCATGACAGGATCCTCAAGAATCTCAGCCAAGAGCAAGACTCATCACACATCCCAGATAGCACAAAATTAAAAATTCTCTGCTACATAAAATCTCTGCTAAACTAGAATATTAGAGTCCAACTTACAAGCTAAGACAAAGGAGGTTCCTCGGTATCTAAGTACTTGTGGGTAAAGGAACCTCAAGGCGGTTACTAGGTACTTCATAGTGAAGAGACCTAATTAGAGACAAGTGACAAGGAGCTTACAAACAGGTTACCACAAGGCTAAGTAACCTTCTAACAGAATCCCCTCTGCATACTATGACATGACGAAAGCAAAATTAACCTAACCTCCTATGGTTAATCACAATATAACATTAAACTGCCTGCCTGATATAAGTTCAAGTATCTGATTTTCCAAATCAGATGTGCCCTGAACTCGTTAATTTTAAACAGCGTCATGGACCGCATCACAAAGTATCATTCATCTACCTACATCAATGATTGACATAACCTCTCACGAGCAACATTTTTTTCTCAATCACATCATTCTGCTGAATTATATTCATGGCAAACCAAACATGCAGGCTTAGAATAAGAGTTCTTTTTCACAAAGGGTGAGCCAAAGATAAAAAGAAGTTCCCTGGTCATATGCACGTGAACCGCTAGTTTCTGCTTAAGCAACTAGGCAAAATAAACTTGAAGTTTCCTTATAGCTTATAGAGAGGAACGTGACTCGGGATAGGCAATGGAATGCAAGTGTAGTCATGGGTTACTCCTACAGTACGTCCCTGCACAATGATCAAGGGATAGGTGAAATACGCTGTGAAAGCCAAAGCTGCTATGCTAGAGAGCAAAATAGCTCCCCCTCTCGATACCTGCATCATTTATCCTTTTCCATTACCTTCTCAAAAGCTTAGCTTCATTGCTTGTATGAAGCTTTTTATTCTCAAATACATCCCAATCACTCTTCTGGTAATAAATAGTCAAAGCCACCAAGGGGGCGAACCCAAGAAACAAGAAGAAACTGAAATCTACCTAAACAGCTAGACAACTACAAAAGCTGTCCAAAAATTCCAAAAGTATATCAGTCGATCCTATACACTTATATTAGGACCTAGGCGACATAATTTGCTGGTTTATGGTTCGCAATTTGAGTTTGAATATGTGGTCAAAGTGCACATTGACTAAGTAGTCAAATGCCCATGTGAGTGCCACAGCGATCCGATGCCATTATTACTGGTAAATTGGCAATTAATGAAATAGAAATGCCTAACATTTGTTAAAAGAATGTAGCTGAGATATTTTGGTCGTGGGACCTTAGGGTTGTTAGAGCTAATAGTCTTTCACTGAGCCCACAATTACCTGTTGGTTTCTTATAGCAGACACAATCCTCTTATTTACTTTCTTTCACAATTTACAGTTATCCTATGTAATGTTGGTTTCTTATGGCAGAGACAATCCTCTTATTTACTTTCTTTCACAATTTACAGTTATCCTATGTAATATATAAACCAATATAGACACTCTGAAGGCCTTCCTGCATTCATGAATTTTTCAAATCGACGCATTGACACATTCGCATTTGCATCCACATCCACACCCGCTCTGTGGATTGTCACATATACTCGGACCACAAAGATAATGTGGAGTTTATTTCAAATTCTAACCCATAGATTGCTAATTTGCTATAAAGTGGAGATCTTCCATAACTAGGTAATATCAAATAGTGAAGTCCAAAAGTCCCATGTTGAAAGGCCATGCCAATTAATCTCATCACCAGACAGGCTGATCAGTAAGAAATCAATTCAGATTGTTTAAAGAAGCCATGTGTTATGAAACTGTCAATTTAATGAATCCAGTTGCGGGTTTTAATGACTCCCATCTATGAAAATATAATTTGTCAAATAGAAACCGTTAAACTTACTATAGAACTTTTAGATCCAGGCAAAGCCTATCAAAGTAATTTGCTTTAGCATAGTTCACTTTCTGGTGCATGAACCCTCCAAGAATATTAGCACAACATAATAGGACTACTTACCCATAAACCATAATAGGAATGAGGTCACGACCAGACTTTGCCACAATAGGATCAAAGCACTCCTGCAAAGGACACATACCATGTTAAATAAGCTCGAAACTCATCTATGAGAAAGCCATGAAGAGAACTTTTGCACTCTTGACTTGATACATACAGCAAAAGGAAAAGGGTTGAAAGCACAAGAAGTCAAGAAGCATCGGTAATGAGTTTCAGCTCTCAGCACAAACCAGAAAGAAGTCCAATAAAAATTAGACTATAATAAAATCACTTTATTCTCACGAACTCGTGACCATGTAAACACAGCAGTCTGAATCTAACTTCTCAGATGTAGAGTCAAAGTTATAAATGTTGAATTGATGTGTTGTACTATCACCAAATAAAGGTCAACACCGATTGCCAAATAAGAGGACTAAAGACAAAGTTTAAAACACTGAATAACTTTTAGTAGGAAAGGTGAATTTTATTTATGTAGAAATTAAATTACCAAAATAAAAAAACGCAGCTGAGATGGGGCATTAAGTGGCGGAAGGAAGTCCCACGGAATTGGAGGAATAACGAATTGGCTTTATGACATGGAAAACACGGAAGTGGAAAACTATATAAATTCCATGCAATAGCTTTAAACTTTGGAGCTGAGATTTAACACCTGATAGCCCTCCCAGCTTACCCTTTTCTAGATTTAAAATAGATGTTTCAAAGGATCGTACATGAAAAATTACCAGTACAAAAGGAGACTACAATTGAAATGAAAAGGAAAAAAAAGGAATAAGATGAGAAAAGAATAACCTAAAGAGATGAACAAAAGAAGAAAACAAGGTTGAGATAACTTATAGTTAATCTGCTATTGCCATACAGCTAACCTTTTCCACGAGACTGCTAACATGGAATAAACACAGGTAATTGGGGCAAGGACTTACACGAAAAATAGCGGCAATCCTGGAAAGCAAAGGTAGATGTTCTGGACAGCGACTTTTTCCACTTAAAATTCTCCATTCAATCTCATTTGCAGCTATATCAATTAGTCCTTTCTCCTTATGCTTCTTGTTTATTATACTGAGTACTGAAGCCGGAACTACCTCCGTTCCCTTCAGAAGTATGTTCTGCATAGCCACATGGATCATATTGCAGTCATTGCAGCAAAACCATTTCTCCTTTGGAAGTTCCTATGCCCAATCAAGGAATGACATTGGGTGATTGTGCATATAGAGAACATCATATGCCAAACTATCAGATTCACATACTTCTGTAGCTTTACCTTTAAATCGCATAGCCCACTATTCCGCAAGCAACCAACATGATACTCCTTCTCACACTAGACAAGAAAAGGGAACAATCATTTCTTTACATAAAATAAAAAGCAAAAATACAACAAGAAAATTAATAAGCTACAGGGACATGCCACCATACTTGGTCGCAGAGCATAACTGTTCGGTCATCAAATGTCGCAACACTGAAATCGTTGGCCCTAGTAAACATAGTAAAGAAATGATATCAACGGTTGACCACAAACATACAGCAGTAAAAATGTGTTCTGTTTTGTATTTTCTTAGTTTTCTACAATGAACAAGTGCTATAGTATAGTTATATCTTTATATAAGTGACGTGTAGTATATAATATCTAAGACAACATATAAAAAGACTGAAGTTAGCCAGCTCCAAAAGTTTCAGTTCAGCACTTAGTAGCAAAAAAGCAATCTCTAGCAGAGCTCCATGTCCCTATAGAGCATTGAATTGTTCATCTTAAGAACTTCAATTTGACTTGCAAAGTTGCACCTTGTACCAATTATTCTGCAACGCTACTGACTATATAGAACAGAACTAGCCAAAATAATTCTATGCAAAAAAGGTGTTTTATTGGGCATGTCAGGATGTCAGCCAGTTCAGCTGGTAAAGTTTCTTGGCGCCGTTCCAAAAAAGGGATCGATTTTCTCCAGTATCTGCAATGGGGAATTTATGGGGAATTTAAGGGAGGGGGACGCCTATCCTCCTTGTCTTCTAAAAGAAGATCGATTTTCTCCAGTAGCTGCAATGGGGGGTTTAAAGAAGGGGTTGGTGGGCTATCCCCCTTGTAATCCAGGATCGAGTGAGCCGCTAAAAAAAGAACAGGAAAGGAAAATGTAATGACCTGAACAACCCCCACAGACAAGGCATGCCTGCTCAAAAGGACTAGCAAGTCAATATTCTTGAATCCCTTGGCAGGTAGGTCAAGGCCAAAATCAATATTCTTGATATGGGATAATCCCGGAATCTGCCTTCGTTTCCCCCAACGACCAGCAACCCAATTGCCTCCCCAAAAGGTCCAGCTAAGTAGATTGTCGAGTTCAATCGAAGGGTCTTTCAAAATCAAGCATTCACAAATGTTCTGTGGAACTGAGTGCTTAGAAAAACTCTAGCATGCAATTTACTTAGTATTAGCAATTCAGGGATCTAAGGAGTGCAACGCATCGTTCAAAAGCTAGTCTGCTACTATTAAGTGCAGGGGCTACGAATATTTTACATCTACATAAGAATAAGATATCATACCCAATTCCACAAAGAATGTAAAATGCCTAGCAAAAGGTAAAAGCAGCTTGAATAAAAAACCACCAGTCACTTATGATAAAATTTCATCAAGAATGTTCAAAAATCGACATCTATTTAAATGGCATCTCTAAAAGCTGCAACAAACCTGCAAACGACACAACCACCAGTTTCACATTCTGAGGGCTTGACAACTCGCGCAAGCCGTATAAGAATAGGTCTGGACTCTCCATCAGCTTTCCTACCGGGACCAAATTTGTCTTTACAATATGGACAGTGCCAATCACCAGTAGGGACAAATTGTTCTCCCAAACAACCTGCAAGCCAAAATTAAGTGAAATTTCTATACTGCGAAGTGACACCAACTTTACACAATCATATCTCAATATGTTAGTATCACAGACACGGTTTAGCATAACATTTGCAGATACCTCTAGTAAAGTATGTTGCCAGTAATTTTTTGCACTAAAAACCACAAAGCAGCAAATTGATATCACGAACACTATGCTTGCACCTTAAGAGTAGCATATGAGAGGCTACCACTAACAAGAAAGCTAGACTCCTTGCAAGCCACCCCTCCATGCAAGCACTCAGAAAATGTAGCTATTATACTAGAGCAGAAGCTAAAAACTATATGTAGTGGAGAGAACAAGTGTAAATTATACTAGCAACAGAATTTTTTATGGTAAACTTTTAGCTTATAACTTCGTTAGTCACTATACAATAGACAATTTCTTGGAACTTAGTAACTCATGGAAAAATAATAACAGAAGTTCAAACTAAAAGGGCGGCCCTGTGCACAAGGCAGGCTCGCATCACAGCTGGGTCTCAAGAGAATCAATGCCCCACATTACCCTGCTTTTGCAGAAAGGCTAATTCCAGGTTTGGAACCTATGATTTCAAGGTCACAATGGCAGAAGCTTAGAGTAGCGCCAACGCTCGCCCTCCAATATTTCTTCGAAGATTGTGTTACTCAATTGCAATATTAGTATTCTAAGCCAAAAGAAGAATATGCACCTGCATGAAAAGCACGAGGGCATCCATCACAGATTATGAGTTCCCCGCCATCTCCACAAACTGCACACATATCATCACTGTTGCTAGTAGCCAAATTCTGACCATTTGCCAGTAACAGCGCTATATCGTGAAGCGTCCTTCCGGTAGAGGTATATATGTGACGATAGCTGCAAAAGAAGAAGAAAAGACTAAATAATGTCCTCATATAACCCACTAAGTCTTTACTCTTAGAGGCTACTCACGGTTGACGTTTAGCAGCCATTCCAGCATGAGCTTCGAACTGTGAGGGACTAATCTGTTCACATGAAAATAATAGTACAGGATGTGAGAGAGAGAGAGAGAGAGAGAGAGAGAGAGACAGCTGCTAGCGGTGAAGTATATTTGTGCCTAAAGTGCTATTAGCAAGCAAATAAGGTTACCTCAGTGTCACAATGACTACATACTATGCCATTCCCCTGCTTGTAGCCCCCAAGTACTTTCTGCAAAATCATACAGATCCAGTTTAGCAGATTAAACAACCAAGAGAAAATCATAAAAATCATACAAAAAATGAGAAATAACCTGTCCTTTTATGTAATAAGCCAAATCAGTTCCGTCTGGAATTCCATTTGACATAAATAGTAATTTATGCAGATCGTTATCCCTGCAAATCCAAATTTTGGAAGTCAACCATAGACCTTGAGGCTATACAAATACGCGAGTATATGCTCAAACTAAATGAAACTTTTTTACAAGAGAAATGAGATGCAAAATCCCCAAAAAGGGAAAGAAAAAAAGTCAAACTCAGACTAAACCTTTTCTTAGTGCCACCTTGAGCAGTTGAGTTTTGTTCCACAATTGAGCTTGAAAAATAGGACCTTGGCCTGCGCGACAAAGCCAAATTAACAACCAAAAAGAATGGCGCAAATGTGATAAATTACATGGTTCCTTTAAGAATAATCTGACTGAGTATTTAAATGAGAGAGAGCAAAAGGAGTGGGGGGGGGGGAGAGAGAGAGAACAAACTTCTTAACCACGCGTTTCCACACTTCTGGGGGCTCCTTTGAGTAAACTTGCTGTTCAAAAGAGATATTCGGAACATGGGACAAAGAGATAGCTCTCTGATCATCTTCTATCCCTTGACTGGGACAGCTGCAATTTCAAATGCAATAATGTTGTTAGTCACTGAGTGGACAGTATTTGGAACTTCTTTACCCATACCAGGAAATTGATTGACATCTTTCTGTACTAACCGCAATAACACATTTACATATATGCAAAAGGAAAAAAAGGTTCAAAGTTCGGCTTTCTCAACTTAAATATACCACAACCTAAGTTGCTTGCAAAGGAATTCTTCAACAGTTCTTTTATGAGAGTGAAATGGTACTTTTCGTAAATCATTTAAGGGGCTGTTAGATAATACTGTAATTTAATCACTAAATTTGTAAGACTGAAAACTTAAGCTGTTAAATTTCTATGCTAAAAGTAAGTTGGCATGTTTGGTAAACCATAAGCCTATGAAGCACGGGTGCTTCAAAAGGGGGGAAGTATCGGGGTCGGGTACGCGTCGGGTGCGGGTGCGGGTGGGGTGCGTGTCGGGTGCGGATCCCTTTTTTCCTTTTATTTTCTGAATTTCGGGTGCGGATTGGATACGGATCGGGTGCGGATCCAACTCATGGGTAAAACATATAAACTAACCTAATCAGGCAGATCAAATTGGGAGACTCTAGAGAGAGAGAGACCAGCGGCGCCTCTTCGCAACCACCCGTGACCACCGGTGATTTCAGCGACCACCCGCGACACCGACGACCACCCGAGACACCGACAACCACCCGCGACTACCGGTGACTACCCTCGACCACCCACAACCAGCCGCGACAATAAGCAACCACAAGCGACCACCCACGACCTCCGGCGACCTCTAGCGACCACCCGCGACCTCCGACGACCTCAGGCGACCTCCGGCAACCACCTGCGATCACCCGAGAAGACGTCTTGTCACCTCCGGCAGCATTTCTCCAAAGATAAGTCTCCTCTTCCTTTCTTCTGTCTTCAAATCTCTCTTTGCTACCTTTTGTGACTTGGATGTGGATTGTCAATTGAAAGTTGGAACCAATTTATACAGTGTTTATTATTTAACATGTGTCAAAGGCTTAAAGCAGCGGTTCAATAGTTAAAAATTGAGGGATGTTGAAACCAATTTTGCAAACTTTGATGCTATATTGCCACTTTTGTTATATATATATATAAATATATATATATATATATATGATCTATTTGGTGGTGGTTTTTATGTATTTGATGGTATTGTACTACTGTTGAATGGTTGAATTAAATTGCACTCCGTCTTTTTATACACTTTTTAAGATCCAAATTGCTTAGAAATTTAATACTCATTGTACATAATAAAAAATATATATAAAATATTTGCCGTATCCCAGCCGCACCCATATCCTAAAATTTTCAAAAATGTCGTATCCACACCCGTATTGTATCCTCACTCGCACCGGAATCCGTGCTTCTTAGCCATAAGCGAAAGTATCCAAATTGTTCAAATGTTACAAATGAATTCATTTTACCAGACTGAACACTTACGTATATAATCTACAATTTTCTTATCGCCAGAACCATGGTGATTGTCTATGTGGTGGTGGTGGTGGTGGTGGAAAGGTGTTTTTTATGATAGTGGAGGCAAGAGGCAACAACAAGGTGGTCGTGATGGCGACATCTTCCTGGTGGTGGTGTTGGTGGGGAAGGCGATGATGTGGTGCAGGTGGCAGCATAATCCCGGTGGTGGTAGCATTGGTAGTGGTGGTGGTCTTGCTGGTGCAGGCGGAGATGGAGTAGTGCAGCTGACAGAGTAGTTTGTTCAAGATGGAGGTGGTGCTGGCAGCAACTTGGCAGTGGTATTGGTGGCGGCGTTGATGGTAATCCTGTGGTGTGGTTGGCAGCGTCATTTTGGTGGTGGTAGCATGGTGGTGGTGGTGGTGGCCATCGTAGTGTGGTGGAAGCGACTAGGTGGTACTGTGGTGGTGGTGGCCATCGTAGTGTGGTGGCAGCGACTAGGTGGTGGTGGCAACAGGACATGGCCGTTGTGGTGGCCACTCTAATGTGTTGGAAGCGGTGTTGCCAGTAAACAGTTGACGGCAATGGGGTGCTTCGTGGGGCGCATGGTTTGGTAGTGGTGGCGTTGCGTGGCGGTGCAATGGTGGTGGAGGTAATGGCTTTGTGGTGGAGATGGTGTTTGTTATGGTGGCTGTGACATCTCGGTGGCAAATATTCGTTTATGTGATTCTGTTGAATAATTTTTGCATCTCCCAACTTATAATTAAGTGATAATAAGCCCCCTCTAGCTTAAATTACAGGTCTACTTCAGGCAGGTATCAATTCTTAAGTGATCCAAGGATGTGCATCATCAAATAGAACATCATTGGAAGTTTTATGTTTTAAGTGCTTATTATCAAACAGACCATAATTGTCACATTCAATCATTTAATAACTTTCCAAGCTCTCCAACTGAGATTCATTTGGCCAATTTTATTCAATGCCTCAACAACTCCAACATCTGGCCCTTAAAAGCTTTACCCTTACGAGAAGCTATTGAAAGAAGCACATAGTCTAAACGCAGCAAGCAAACTTTTAGCTATATCCACTTGAGCAGTCAGACCTATGAAAACAGCTAATTGACAGACTACCCAAATATATGACACTGCATATAAGCCAGTTCCAAACTGCAGCAATTTGTCCCATACAGGTGTGGTTTTTCTTTGTAAAATGGTAAAACTCCGTCATATTTAAAAACGCAAGTGGTGGACATTATGAGGATGAGAGGTAAACTAGATGAAGGAAACTGAGAGAGAGAGAGAGAGAGAGAGAGAGAGAGAGACTAGTGCACCTTGTCGTAGTCTGATAGATGTTGGGATGCTTAATATGACAGTTTTTCTCTGCTTTAGCCACTTCAATGTTTCGCTCGAGACTTTCTGCAGAGGAAAGTCAAGTGTTCAAACTCATGCAATAACAAAAATGAATTATTTAAGGAGGAAAGGTTGTCGAGGCTTATATGTGATGCACGTGGTAAACAAAATATATAGACCAAGACCAACGAGTACAGTATGAACACCTACGAATCTCAAGTGGAAACGCAATATAGAAACTAGCAAGCCCTTGAATAAACGAAAACAATCGCATCAGTATCACCTTTCCAAACCTGAAGGGTCACATCATTAACAGATGAACCAGCGACATCTTTTATCACTTCATCTACTATGCTGAGCGGGGCAGTCCTTAGTTCTTGAATTATACTATAAATAGGCTTCCCATTCTCCAAATATATGTGATTGTTAGGGTGCCTAGATTTCCCACCGGCATGTATCTCAAACTCGTGGGCACTGAGAATCTGCTTATACAAGTTCACCTTTAGGAAGTCTAGCAAACTGCAGAAGGATCACACATAGAATTCTACCTGCATAAAATTACTTACTTTGGAAAAATTGCAGATGGAACAGCCGCACAAGTATCCATAATCTTTTATAATTCCAAGAAGCTCTCTCCGCGACTATATAGAAATAGAAAAATCACAAGGTTGCCATATAAAAAACACACACAAATTAACTCAAATAACAAAAAATACAAAGGGCGCAACTTACACTCCGCGAACTAGAGATGTACTTCACCCGTGCTCCTTCTAAAATGCCAGTCGATAGAAACTTTTTTACATTGGTCGGGTAGTTGGCAGGAACAACCTTCTCAGTATTAGGAGGGCGTGGACGGGGTTGCCTAGCTTCATGTAAGCCCTTCTCATATGCATCTGCCTTCCTCTCTGCACCATCAACCGCGAGAGGGTTAAACTCAGGCGCTTCAGTTAGCCCATAAGCTGTATAACCATTTGACGCAGAGAACTGTTTACCGTAGTCCTCGCTGTGTTTGCTAAATTTGAACGTTATTTTCCTAATACCGGTGGTACTGGCATGTTTTGGTATTTCTAGTACAACTTGGGATGAAGAAATTGTATCAAGAGCATCACTTCTACTACGCGCCACATCACCCGAGCTCTGCCCTGTGCTTGAGCTCCCCGAACAAGTTGACGTGATGTCACCACAAGTACCACGATTATTGCTTGCCAGTTCTGCCGAACGACTGCTAATACTGCGAAAACTCGACACATTTTCTCTTGGAGACACGTTCGGATTTGAAACTTCTGAGCATACATCTTCATTTGAAGCTTCCTTCATCAGCTTCTTGGCACAAGGCTCCAGTTCGATATCACTCGAAGCTTCGTTTACCAGCTTGTTGGCACAACACTCTAGTTCGATGTCCACTAAAGCTTCTTTCGCCTGATTATTATCACAAGGCTCCAGCCCAATGTCACTTAAATCACCTCCTTTTACCTGATTCTTAGGACAACGCTCCACTTCAATATCTTCATTGGACGCTTCATTTACTGGCTTCATAGCACAAGGCACCAGTTCAACATCGCTTAAAGCTTTCTTTGCCTCATTCTTAGAACCAGCCTCCATTTCAACACCAGTTAATGTTCCATTTACCAGCATCTTATCACAAGGCTCTAGGTCAATATCATTTGATCCTTCATTCTCGTGATTCTTAGCAGAATAATCCTGTTCGATATTCAACTGACTCTTACCAGAAGGCTCCATTTCAAAAGACGATTCCTTAACCAGCTTCTTAGCACAATGCTCCAGTTCAATACCGGCTAAAGCTTCCTTCACCTCATTCTTACTACAAGCCCCCAGTTCAATATCAGTGGATGCTTCAGTTAACAGCTTTTTATCACAAGGCTCTAGGTCAATATCACGATCCTCAGAAGAATTCTCCAGTTCAACATCAATTAAAACTTCCCTCGCCTCACTCTTGCCGCAAGTCTCCAATTTGGTATCATTTGAAGTTTCCTTCGCCTGCTTCTTAGCACTACGGTCCGTACAATTACTGTCCGCCAACCATTCTTGATCGCGCTTCAACTCACTCCTACAAGGCTTTTCATTATTCAACGCTCCAGTACTACCTAGCTCCAGAACAACTCCCCCTTCCGCCGTCTGAACATAATCATTTACGAGTTCAAAACCGCTACACACAAACAATAACGCACCGTCCAACGCCACGCAAATTCCAAATACAATGGAATTCAGAGGCCATGGATCAACCCGCAACAAACTGATATCAATAATTCCTTATTGGTCATTACCAACTGAGTTAATTTGTTCCGGCTTTGCCTTTGAACCAAAATTCAACCTGAAATTGAAAACAAAAAAAAATCGTCAATAATGTACAAAACCAATACCAAACACTGCTTCTAGAACCAAAATGAAAAAAGAAGGTACTCGAATTTCATCAGTATCGGCCATTAGACCATCAATTCAGCGTCAAATTACGATGGAACAAACCTCTTCAACAACTTTTGAATCTGAAGGAAGTTTCTAAATCTGAGATTGAAAACTTCACGAGCAAGATAACGGGGTGCCACGTGGAAGTGAATCTGATGGAAATTAGGGTTTGTAGTTCTTTCTTGATTCCGGCTGCCTTTGTTACGGAGGAGAGAGACGAACGGAAAGAGCGGCAACTGAAAAAATTTGGGTAGCTTTGGTGGTAGAGATTTATGAGGAATTATGAATTAATTAATTATTTTCTGAAAAGGAAGGCGTGATGGGAGGATTGAAGGGAGGAAGACAATGGATCTGTATGGGACCAGATTTTTTGTACCTTCGAATGGGGCCCACTTGGGAGGGCTTATGAGGGCGCGCCGCGTGGCGGGTGGGTTGCAAAGGTCTTAGAAGGCCTCAGACGTGGACACGTCACCACAACCTGTTTGGCTATTTCGACGTCTGTTTTGCGAATTTTTATTTCGTGAGTTGCATACGTAAATAGTAAAAATTAAACATTTACTAAAAAGTTCATACTTATATATATGTAAATAAATGTAACAACATAATTAGTAACAGTAATAATACTAATAAGTATGTCATTTTCAACTCTTTTTTTTTTTAGTGATGGCACTTTTTGTTATTAAATGGAAACTTCAGTAACAATTATTAATCTTTTAGCAAAATATGAATAAGGGAAATATAAACGGTAGAATATTCTGAGTTTTTGTCCTAAATAACATATTTTTAATACTTAATTACTTTTTACCACATTTTGAACCTTATTTATCTATTTATCACACTTTTAAAAATCGTGATTCCAAATAGAGATTTTAAAAAAAAAACATGATTTTCAAATCACGTTTTCAATAATATATTTTGAATTTTATTTACTTATCTACCACAATTTATAAAAGTGTGATAAATAAATAAATAAATTTCAAAGTAGCTAAAAAAGTATTTAAGTATCAAAAGTGAATTATTTAGGAGAACAACTCAAACTCTCCCAAAGGACAATAATAATAATTATAATATAATATATAATACTAATAGTGATCTATGTTGAGGTTTGCATCGATAAAAGTCACCAAAAAGAGAATTAAAAGGTAAACAACAATCATAACAAATGATATGTGAGAGAAAATTATCTACAACAGACCCGTAGATATATATATATATATATATATATATATATATATATATATATATGGGAGCTGATCCATTGATAGCGCTAGCAAATGTAGTTAAGTTGCTAGCGCGATCTGACCGTCCATCCTGAAAGATGGACGGTCCAGATCGCGCCTTTTTCCAAAACTCATCCCCGTCCGCCATACTGTCTCGCGGACGGGAGTTTTACCTTTTTGCCCTCCTCCCATGTCCGCGAGACTGTCTCGCGGACGCCTTTCTGTTCCTGACATGTGTCAGGAAAAAGGTGTCCGCCATACTGTATGGCGGACGATCTCTAGGCTGACACATGTCAGGGCCTGTCCCCTCGGTCGCCTATAAAGTCTCGGGCGTGAGCCCCGAGAACTGTCCCCTTGGTATCCTAGAATCTATCCCTACTCGGCTCTTTCAGCAAAATTGTTGCGGGGCTTTCAGATTCACTTGCTTCCATTTTCAGCACCCTTCAAGCTTTTCTTGGAGTAACACACTTGGTTCAAGCATCACTCAAGCAAGGTAAAGTTTGTGATCTTGCTACCGTTTATCTTAGTAATTTTAATTTGTTATGTTCAGTAAATATATAATTAGCAAAATAGGAGACACTTTTGAGATTATGTATATGGTATCCTAAATCGGTCTAATCGTCAAGATAATTTTGAGATAATAAGCGTATTCTATTTCTACATAGGTCTTTTTCACAATGTCTGATTTCGTGTCGAGCTCCAGCACCCCCGTAGATGCTAGTGATCCGTATCTAGGACGAACCTTTCAAACGTTGGAAGAAGCTGGAGAATGTTTTCGAGCTTATTCATTGAGGGTTGGTTTTGGCATTAGAATAAAAACTACAAGAACAAGCAGCGTATCGAAAAGGATATGCTCTCGCTTATACGAGTGTCATAGGGGCAGAAACCCAGTGCAAAATGAGACACGCGTAGGCAACGATGACAGTGATGATGACGAAATAGGGTATGCGCGGAGAAGACGGGATTGCTTTGCGCGCACGAATTGCCAGGTCAAGATGTTCGTAAGCTATAAAGCCAAACAAGATCATTGGCTTATTACCAGCCTGGAACTGGCACACAATCACCCGTTAGTAACCCCTTCTAAGGTGAGTCAGATGCATCAACACAAGAAGATGGGTAAGGTCGCGAGGAGCCTAATTCACACAATGAGCGATGCGCGGCTAGGACCTACCGACATGATTAATGTTCTTGCTGAACAGGCTGGGGGAATTCAAAATTTAAACTTTAACACGACAGACGTTCGTAACGCGGTCCGAACCCATAGACGAGCCGCGTATGACCTCAATGATGCGCAAGCGACAATGAGCCTATTGAAACGGATGCAGATGGAGGACCCGCAGTTTACCTTCGACTATAAACTTGACGACGAGCATCGAGTTAGCACAATTTTTTGGGTCGACGGTCGTTCGAGGCTAGCTTATAAGCATTTTGGGGATGTCGTGACTTTCGACACCACATACCGTACCAACAAGTACTCGATGCCGTTCGCTCCTTTCACGGGCGTCAATCATCATTATCACTCCATCCTGTTCGGGTTCGCCTTGTTAAGGGACGAGAGCGAGAGTTCTTTTGAATGGTTGTTTAGGGTGTGGCTGGAAGCAATGAACTTCAAAGCACCGACTGTTATCATCACCGATCAAGATTTGGCAATGAAGAAGGCTATTGCTACCGTCTTCCCAGATACTCGACACAACTTGTGCACTTGGCACATAAGCAACAAATACCCGAACGTCTGCATCACATGTACGCAAAGTATCCAGACTTTAAACAGGATTTTGACAAATGCGTCCTCAAGTCATTAACGATTGAGGAATTCGAGGAGAGGTGGGAAAAGCTTGTTCGGGATTACTCATTGCAAGACAACGAGTGGCTCCAGCACTTGTACGGGCTCAAAGAGCAATGGATTGGTGTTTACACGAGAAGTCATTTTTCTGCGGGCATGAAAACGACGGGCAGGAGTGAATCTATGAATGCCACGTTCGATAGTTATGTGGGTACAGCTACCAATTTGAAGAGTTTCGTCACATCAGCACAAAAAGCGGTTGCGTCGTTGTTCGTGAAAGAAAGGGCTGCAGACTTTGCAACCACGTACAAGCAAAGGAGAAGGTTGCTTGAGACCCCGCTGGAGCTGAACGGTGCCAAAGTCTATACGAAGGAGATCTTCCTGCTATACCAAGTAGAGCTGCAAAAATCGGGCCGATACAGTATATATAAGGTGGCAGAAAAGTCGTCGCGTGAGTACAAGGTTTATTCGCTCGTGAATGACCTCGTCCCTGAGAAGCTGCGCAGAATTTATACGGTGACCCACGACACATTGACGGACTCGGTGACATGTGTTTGTAAGAAGTTTGAGTTCCATGGCATCCTGTGTAGACACATTCTGCGGTTTTTCACACAGAAGAATATCAGGACAATCCCCGATAAATACGTCCTGCCACGTTGGACGAAAGGTGCAAACAGGTTGCACGGTACCATTTCCTTTCCGGAGCACCCGTATACTGACTTTGAAGAATCAGAGACGTTGCGGTATAATCATCTGGTGACGATGTTCACCCGTTTGTCCGTAAAGGGTGCTGCTACAATGGTCGGATATAAACATCTCCTCGAGGTAGCTCAGCAGCAAGAGCCCATCGTCGACCAATTGGAAGCAGCTTCAGTCAGCAATGCGGTTGACACCGAGCCTACGACGGGATCAGAAGATGACGAGCCGGGGGAGGGAGCCGACAATGATATCCGGCCTTCGGATCCAATTATATCGCAAACGAAAGGCCGCAAGAGATCTACGCGGATGAAAAGCTCTATTGAGACGGCAACTCAACCAAAAAAGCTAAGAAGGTGTGCATTGTGCAACAAAATGACAGACCACGACAAGCGGAACCATTACAAGGCACTGGGGATAAGTCCAGTGCCTTTGCAAGACGGGGAAGAAGATGATGCCGAGGATGAGGACGAACAAGCTGCAGTGGAACTTTAGTGTACTGAATATTTTGTAATAATCTTTTATGAGCCATCAAAAGTGTCGGACATTTTGTAATAATATTTTAGTAATGACTCGTTTGTAATAACCTTTACAATCATTTTTTTATACGTGATTTCTTACACTGTCCGCTACACTGCGCAGCACAACATTAGAAACCTAAGGTATTAAAGAATACCCCCCTACAACACTTAGTTTTTTTTGGTTTTGGTTTGCTTCTTTGCGTCCGCTATACTATGTAGCGGACGGCCCCGCAGAATACCCCCCCTACAACACTTAGTTTTTTTTTTGTTTTGGTTCACTTCTCTGCGTCCGCTATACTATGTAGCGGACGGCCCCGCAGAATACCCCACTTCCAACACTTAGTTTTTTTTTTGTTTTGGTTCACTTCTCTGCGTCCGCTATACTATGTAGCGGACGGCCCCGCAGAATACCCCCCCTCCAACACTTAGTTTTTTTTTGTTTTGTTTCACTTCTCTGCGTCCGCTATACTATGTAGCGGACGGCCCCGCAGAATACCCCCCTCCAACACTTAGTTTTTTTTTTGTTTTGTTTCACTTCTCTGCGTCCGCTATACTATGTAGCGGACGGCCCCGCAGAATACCCCCCTCCAACACTTAGTTTTTTTTTTGTTTTGTTTCACTTCTCTGCGTCCGCTATACTATGTAGCGGACGGCCCCGCAGAATACCCTTTGGTTCACTTCTCTGCGTCCGCTATACTATGTAGCGGACGGCCCCGCAGAATACCCCCCTACAACACTTAGTTTTTTTTTTGTTTTGGTTCACTTCTCTGCGTCCGCTATACTATGTAGCGGACGGCCCCGCAGAATACCCCCCTCCAACACTTAGTTTTTTTTTTGTTTTGGTTCACTTCTCTGCGTCCGCTATACTATGTAGCGGACGGCCCCGCAGAATACCCCCCTCCAACACTTAGTTTTTTTTTGTTTTGGTTCACTTCTCTGCGTCCGCTATACTATGTAGCGGACGGCCCCGCAGAATACCCCCCTCCAACACTTAGTTTTTTTTTGTTTTGGTTCACTTCTCTGCGTCCGCTATACTATGTAGCGGACGGCCCCGCAGAATACCCCACCTCCAACACTTTGTTTAGTTTTTTTTTTGTTTTGTTTCACTTCTCTGCGTCCGCTATACTATGTAGCGGACGGCCCCGCAGATACACTGATTATCGAACACTTGGTTATTTTTTGAACACTTGCCTTGCAGCAGATAGACAGAATCCAACAGACAGATATCCAACACTTGGTTTCCCACCGTTAAATCATATCGGTCAATAAAATCAATCGCATTCAATAAATTTTTTCCTTACACGGATTCAATCGCGGGAATGATGTTCCTTACACGGATTTACAATAAACCTAATAGCTCTAGGCCGGCCATTCATAATTTGCCAAGCAATCCTATACCTAAAGTCTTGTATGCATTCTTCGCTCCAGACAGTCTTCTTGAGGCTCTCAGACCGGCAAATGTAATCCATGTACATGCAGAGGAAGACGCCGCAGTCCGAGGAATTATGTTGCTTGGGCCTACTCCTCTTCAATCGGAAAATGAGGACCGGCCTGCGCGATACCTTCTCCCGACGCCTACCATTGACCAGGGCAGCAAAAAGATTCTGCGAGAACCATAATAAGCATTAAACATAGCTAGCAAAATAAGATTAATCAGTTTTATAATATGCAAGTTACAACAAGAAGGAAACAGGATCTTACCATGGCATCCAACTGGCCTATGCCTCGGTACATATCAATCACAGGCATCACGTCGGTATCATCGTAGAGACTGTCGACGACTGAAACCGTGCTCTGTAATGGTTCGTAGCAAACCAAGTACCAGTGGGCATTCCCTAAAAAGGGGATTAGAAACACGTCGGCAACACTTGCGCTCACTGGACTATCCCTAGCAAGATATGCTTGTAGGTTAGGGGACGGTTTCCACTGGGCCATGCCTCTCCCCTTCCTTGCATTGCCCCAGTCGTGCCACTCTTGTACTAGGAGCTGATGAAAAAAAGCATCCAAGATAAACACGCGCGGACCGATGTTTGGATGCTCCCGACACCTTCGCCTCAGAATTTGCACGTAGTGCGAGATGACACCGCTGTCTAACCAAGCTCCCGGCGCCAGCGAGGCGATCTCTGTCCAAGAGGCATTGTAATCCAAGCCCTCGGGGTGATCCATGTCATACGACGCTCCGTCTTGGGGGGCCCCGCTAAAATAACGGGCTCGGATTAGATCGCATTTATGCGGCTTTAGGGGCCTGGCTGGATGCCCTTTCGGATATTGCCCTCGGGGGTCGATCGGGGGATATTGGCCTCCAATTCCTTCTTCGGCCGGCTGATATTCCCCTCCGGGGCCGCCAACTGGTCCCGCCCACGGGACAATGGGCAGTGCCTCGGAGAAACCGTAGTTTCCGAAAGGAAAGTCTTGCGTGACTTGAGAGAGGGGTTCCGGGAACAAATTGAAGGAGGGGCCGCTGTAATCGCCCCACGACGCTTGAGCCTGTCCCATCCCCGCTTCAGAGGTACCACCAACTCCCTGACTCACCCCTGAAGCCTGTCCAGAGGGATCACCGTATCCCTGGCTGACGCCCGTATAACCCATTCCCGGGCTTACTCCCGAAGACTGGCCCGATGCTTGGCGCAAAAAATTCCCGCAGCCTAAAGCCAATGTCGCAGCCTGTTGGCAAAGATCCTCGCCCATTGCGCTCACCAGATCCCTCCGCTCACTCAACTTCTGGAAGAATGCAAGCGAGGCATTAACCTACATCCAAAGAGATAAAAAATTAAGTAACTTCAATCAGACATTTATATTCAACTAATTTGGTTCAAGTCAGACTTGTTGGGCAACTTACGAGATTGTATGCCATACGCTCATCGATCTGACCCCTAGGCGCATACCTCTCCCCACGTTCAAAGTTTACAGGGGCTACTCTCCTCCGCGTGATGCGGTAGTACCACTCATCGTACTGATCGATGCTGATAACGGGGTCTGGCTCCGAGACGATGGCCGCCAGTGTGTCCTGCCAAGAAGTCCAAAGCTCTATTTCGGCCGCGCACAATTCGTACGCATTGGCGGTGCCAAACACTCCGACATCCGGTGGGTTCCTGTTAACCCTCATATCCGGGGCATCGACTGGCAAACCCTGCTCCAACTCAAAATGGCGCATTGCTCGGTCGGGCAGCTGCCACTCTGCGAGCTCGAAATGGATCAGGGGTGTGCGCTGCAACCCGGAGAGCGTGAAGACGAACGACTCTCCCACCCGTCGCGCCAAACGTATGTACGGTGCCCAACGCATTTGGCCCGGAGATAGACGGTCGAACTCCCCTCGATAGTACGTAATGTTGTGATGGGGATCGACTCTCCTCTTGTAGTGGCTAGCCCTCCGGCTGTACTCCCAAGCACACAACCGAGGCCAGACTTTGTCGGTTCCATCCCTACGCGTTGGTGCACCGGGAGCAAGGTGTTCATAAGACCACACCTGAGAACATCAAAAAATTATATTTATATCGTCGATTCAACAAAAATAAAACACAATAACGAAGACATGATTTATATGATATACCTGCAATAGCGAGAGACATGCACATATGGCTTTGGAGTTGGGCCTCGTTGCCTTGTGCAATGCTCGGTACAGATACGAAAGAACCGCTGCACCCCAGGCATAATCCCCAACCTCCGACAGGTTACCCAACAACGGTAAATATTTCACGCTGACCGTGTTCTTCGACGTCGTTGGGAATAAAATTGCTCCCATCACCCACAAGAGGAAGGCCTTTGTGTACACCACAAGCTCACGGCCCGTATAGTTTTCCGGCAAAACCCCGTAGGTATCTACCAACCACTTCAACTTTATACCACCAGTGCTAAATTGATCCTGGGGTATCGAAGTGAAGAAGTCTCGCGCTGTTCTCTTATTCGTTGCGTCTGACGGAGGAGCAATTACCGGCCGCCCCGTCACCGGCAACCCCAAGATGAACCCTACATCTTCTAGGGTAATCGTCATCTCTCCGAGCGGGAAGTGAAACGTATTCGTTTCACTTCTCCACCTCTCAACAAGGGCACCTATCAAGGCCCGGTCAAGCTGTTGAAAGATCTGCCCATGCGTGAAAATCCCAAACCCAATTCCACGCAGTATTCTTTTCTGGGACTTGTTCAAGGTCCATCTCGTGAACTCGCGAGATACTTCTACGGTGGTGAGAAGTTCTCTTTCCTACGAATTATTAATAAATACAATTTGAGCAAAATGAACGGTAAAACAACGTTCGTAATAATAAGAAAGTTGATAAATAATGTATCTTACTCCACCATCCCATATGAGCGTACTGATATGGTTGGCTTGGTCGTATAACACGGATGGATCTTCTGGTCCAGGGATAAATTCCATTTTTTGCAACTGAAACTATGGAATCGGATTTTACAAACGCTAGCACATGAACAAATACATACATATATAAATCCTCATCATCGCTAGCACATGCTCAATGCATAATCAAAACCACGCATAAAACGCAATATTGATCACAACTATAGATTAGAAACATGTAAAGGATTGATTTTGTGAACTTACGTGATCTATTAGGGGGAATTAAAGCTGCTCTTATGAAGAAATTGCGCAGATCTGCTTGCCAACGCCGCTGGGAATATTTGTGAGTAGGAAGAACGGAGAAGAAGAGTGTAGAAGTTATAGGGGACTTTCTTTTGGGTTTGAATATATATGCTGTCCGACAATATATATTTGCCGTCCGCTATATAGTATCGCGGGTCTGTTCCTTGTCCGCTATATAGTATCGCGGACGCTAGACTTTTGGTTGTTTTGGTAGTCTTCTCTACGTCCGCTATACTATGTAGCGGACGGCACAGAAGAATTTTTTTGGTTGTCTTCTCTACGTCCGCTATACTATGTAGCGGACGGCCCCGCAGAATTTTTTTGGTTGGCTTCTCTACGTCCGCTATACTGTGTAGCGGACGGCCCCGCAGAATTTTTTGGTTGTGTTCTCTACGTCCGCTATACTATGTAGCGGACGGCTACTGCACTCTACACTTAGTCCAAACTGTCCGCTATATAGTATCGCGGATATACTTACCGCAGAAAATGGTTGGCACGGACCAGACATTTAGTTCCCGACCTTCCCGAACCCAATAAGCGGAGGGCCTTATATCCGCTATATATATAGAGCTATACAATGTAGCGTAATGTAATAAATTGGAATAAATTGGCGCCCGTAATGCAGTTTTAATAAATTGAAATAAATTGGCCCGAAGACTTGTTTTAGCGACATAGTACGTTAATGCTATTTTAATAAACTGACGCCCGAAGACTTGTTTTAGCGACGGAATCAACAATCTCAATTTTTCCAAAACATAATGTACGATTCAATTAAAACATAATGTACGATTCATAATCAACGATCTCAATATATCAAGGCAACAAAAAAAGGCACAATTAAGCAAGAAAAAATTTGAAAACATAATAAACAAGAACATAAATTTTTTTATTATAATAAACTATGGTTCACAAATGGGGTACGAAAGCTTTTCACAAGCGCTCCGTTCAAAGATTACAACTTGAAAATCCCACCACCCAAGGTGTTCGAACACTACAAAGTCCCCGAGTTCGAGGCCATGCTGGCGCACGAAGACGTTCCAACCCTCTGCGAATTCCTTTTTTTGGGATCGGCCGGGCTTCAGCTTGATTTCAACCTGCCATGCCCCCTTGCGGCTATATAATCTTGCACTATCATGAATTGTTGTAAATTGATTGGTAAATGCTTCCGGTATGTCCTACCAAACACAAAATACAAAAAATAGGTTAGTTTTGGTTAAGAAAAACAAAAGATCAAACTTTTAACACACGAAAATACAGAGAAAGAGAAAGAGGGATAGCCTACAAGTTCATGCTCAAATCCCGGCATCATGACTTTGAAAAAGTGTTTGCCTACCAGGTGCAAGTTGCCAATATAATCGTAGGCGTAGGTGGTCTCCGATCCAGAAGCCATCGAGATCGGCGTTGAGGGGAGGACGGTGGTGTCCGCGGAGATGTGGGTGACCGGAGATGTGGGTCGCCGTAGATGGGGTAGCGGCTTTAGGTTAGATGTTCGAGAGAGGGGACGCCGTCCGCTACAATAATATATATACCCCGATCTGATTAAATATTTATAGCAGGAGAGAGTTGACGAAGGGACGCCGTCCGCTACAGATACGAAGGGGACACTGTTGACGCCATACAGATACCAAGGGGACAGTTCTCGGGCTCACGCCCGAGACTTTATAGGCGACCGAGGGGACAGGCCCTGACATGTGTCAGCCTAGAGATCGTCCGCCATACAGTATGGCGGACACCTTTTCCTGACACATGTCAGGAACAGAAAGGCGTCCGCGAGACTGTCTCGCGGACATGGGAGGAGGGCAAAAAGGTAAAACTCCCGTCCGCGAGACAGTATGGCGGACGGGGATGAGTTTTGGAAAAAGGCGCGATCTGGACCGTCCATCTTTCAGGATGGACGGTCAGATCGCGCTAGCAACTTAACTACATTTGCTAGCGCTATCAATGGATCAGCTCCCTATATATATATATATATATATATATATATATATATATATATATATATATATATATATATATATATATATGGATCGTGATCCATTGCTAGCGCTAGCACTGTTGCTAGCGCTGTTTGGCCGTCCGCTACATAATGTAGCGGACGATAATTGACCGTCCGCTACATTATATAGCGGACGGTGCTAGCGCTGCTAGCGCTAGCAATGGATCACGGTCCTATATATATATATATATATATATATATATATATATATATATATATATATATATATATATATATATATATATATATATATATATATATATATATATATATATATAAACAGAGATTATACTTGCTATAGAGAAAAATTTGCAGAAGAATATTAGACTTGACATAAAAGATACAAAATTTTGAAATTTATTGGATTTGTTGAACTTCAGATGGCAAAATAATAGACGTGTCAAATATTTTTTTCAATTACAATTTTTCCGTATATGATATTAGTTTAGATGTGAAAAATAAGGGAAAAAAAAAGAAATAGAGACCGCAACGTTTGCCAACAAATGTCTCCTCTTAAAGTAATGAAACGTGATATATGATCTAATACCCGAAGTAAAACATTTCAAAAGCTTCCTAACCGTCCTCCACTCTATAAGTTAAAGTCTTCCTTAGGCTCGAGAAAGTAAGTACCATTGTTGATGCATCAGGCCCACTCTTGTAACGTCTACTTTAGGCACCTTTAATTCATCTCTTCAGTATACCATTATTTTTGTACTTGTATTATTTTGTTTGTCATACATAGTTGCAATAAGATTATATCTTAGTCATTCGTCCACTCATCTCTTTTCAATTAATGAAAGAGTTACTCTCTTTTAAGAAAAGTGTCTCAACACTACCTCTATAATTTTTTTACTTTTGTATGCTAACTCCCATTGTTGGATGAAGCTAGCACGACGACGACACGGTACTAACCCATCCTACAAAATTGGAGACCTTGATATTAATACGCTTACATAAAAACTAAAACTGACACTTCTTAGTGACCAAAAATCTCCACGAACTACTGCCCCGTTCTATCTGCAATACCTTAATTCAAAAGCTTTCAAACAATTGGCAGAGGCAGAGACGAATTTAAAAAATTCTGATCGGAGGGTGTTAAAAAGTTATAAGAAAAAATTGATGGTTACCGTACAAGAATTCGCGTCACTATTAGATGCGTTAAATGCAAAATAGATTACAATTTGACTACTAATCATACAATTTCACTATTTATAGTGATTTACTTAAATTGGTAAGGCTAGTTACCAACAAATTACTAATCTTGCATAAAAAAATTAATTCTTATTGTCTATATGTATTACTAATATGATTACTGATTGTACGAGAACAATAATCACGAATAAGTTTAAATACTGCTAGAATTTAAAAGAACTAACTTTGATCTATTCATGTTTTCTTTATAATCTAAAGATTTGAAATTTGAAAGAATGAAGATAAATAAGGGAACAAGAAAGACTTTAGATTTGAAATTTGGAAGAATAAAGATGAACAAGGAACAAGAAAGATAAAGAATATGATAGCCGGTGACACAAAAAGTCAAGGACGCAGTAAAATAAAATAATACATTAATGTTACAATATAATGACAATTTTGTAAATATTTTAAACTTATTACCCATTACTTAATAATTAAACACAAATTTTCAAATTTTGGAGGGTGCCATAGCGCCTCCTGGTCATGCTGTTGTTCCGCCCATGGGCAGGCAGAGACCCATATAAGAACCCAAAGTGCTAAAAAAGAAGGCAACGCAACTGTGATCAACAACCTAAACCCACCGTGAACTATAACACTATTCCTTTTTAGAGCACCAAAAAACAAAGATGAAAATTTACTCGTGGGTTAGAAACATAAGTCCTTAAGCAAAGTAGCGATTGCTCAGTCATTTTTTTGTCAGGAAGTGAACCTGTGAGATAACCAAGCACGATCATATACGGTTGGTTCGATTTTACCGATGTACACGAGTTTCATTAGCAATCTCCTTCTCCATCATTTTGAAATCCCAAATCAAATGAAACTACACTAAATGAACCTATGGTTTGATCCATGCCGTTGCTGGGGATTTTACACTTAACATATTTTAACAGTGAAGCCATAGTATGAATGTGCAAAAACAATGTTAGCACCAAACTTAAACATGGATTTTATCACAAAATAGGTCGATAATGCAAATTGGAAAGTCGAATTGAAGATTGCAATGCAGAATTGACTATGATCTTAGATGTCGTACATACTTTCCAATCGTCCGACGTAAAGTGAATTCACATTCAAAATGCCAAAAAGAAAATCTAACGAGGCATCACGCAGCATGATCTAAAGTAAAAATAAGAAAAATTGGGAGAAAAAAAGAAATAAAAAAGGTAAGAAATTTTTTTCAACTTTTAAAAGTCTTTCTTAGAGTTCGAGTCAACTAAACATTTTGTCTCTATAGTAAGTTAGTGGTTGACAGAGTTTTTATTTTTCAGTTTTATAAACCGGAGGAAAAAGAACCCTTTTAACAACAATATTCCATTTTTGCTCCTTTAGTTTGGAAAACTAGTTTTTTAAAATGGAACTGCTTTTGAAAACTGGAGTTTTGGGTTTTAAGTTTTGGTTTTTATTTTGAGATCTAACCATCAAACTTCATTAGAAATAATTTGCTATCCACATATTAAAAAACTCATTTCGTTTCATCACTTTCACCACTACCACTACCATTATCACTACTTATCATTTAAGCCCTCACCACCACTACCATCAGCAGACAACCGCTATCAACACCCAACCACCCCACTTTTGTCACTGCATTGTCACGCTACTACATAATTGCCCCACCATCACCACCCTACCATTGTCACATCAACAGATCTCTTACATTGCCATCACAATTCTATCGTTGCCACCGGCTAATCTGCCTCACCGCCACCACCCCACCGTCATCGCCACCACACAAATCTGTTGTATCATTGCGTTGCATCAACCAAGTGGACAATATCGCAACCATCACCTTAACCACCAAGCACCACTACCACCATTTTAACCACCAAGCACAGCGTCATAACTGCCCAACGATTGATCAACGTCAGATAACACCGCAATCGAACAACATCACAGCTACCATCGATCAACGTCAATGCCGTCGATTTCATCACACCCAACCACCTGTCGTCGATCTCGGCACTGCCGTCAACGCCGTCTCTCGTCACTGTCGTCTCTCCACTGCCGCTGATCTCATCAGATCTGGTTTTTGGGTAACAGTAATTCCGTCGTGGTTTTGGCGATTGGTCGTGATGGGCGGTGGTAACTGGCTATGGGCGGCGGTTACTGTGACGTGATGGTGTTGGTTAGTGGTAATGAAAACTAGTGTTCTGGGGAAGAAGGAACATAAAGGAAAATAAAATCCTTTTAAAAGAAACAAAAACTGGAAAAAAATCAAAAGTGATCTTCAAACATCTATTTTTTTTCCCTAAAACAAAAACCACAACTGTTTTAGTTTTTATTTTTTAGAAAACCAAGACTAAAAACTATAATGTTGTCAAATACACCCCAAATTTCGAAGTTCATCCCTAGCAAAACGAAAACGTACGTAAACTTTTTAGGCAAGAGATAGTTATCCACTTTTAAAATGGTGGAATTGACCAATCCCTACAATATCTTACAAAAATGGAGGATTTTTTTAATGTAAATCTAGTGGTCTATCTCATTGACAAATATTTTCAGCACTTGGGATGAATAATTTTTGTCTTTTTAAGCTTAAATTCTAGTTTAGTTTCTTAGATATTGGATGTCACAATTATCATGGAAGAATTTGATTTAAGTTGATAGACTCAAGTGAAAATTCAAGAGACTGTCAAGAAGATGCTGTGACTTCCTTTCTTAACCAATCTTTCACAGCCATCACTCAACAGAACCAAATGAATCCCTATCCAATCCTCTAAGATAACGAGGTGTCACAATTGATATCAAGACTTTTAAACCTCACTTAATCTCTCTTAGCATGGATCATTTTTCTTGAAAAAAGTCCGCTAGGTTGAAAATCCTGAAAAGAGCAGCTGAGGCAAAAACGAGGGTACCAAAAAGGAGAAAAAATAAACCAATAAATCACATCAAAAAATTATGCATTAGTCTTCCAGAATATAAGCATTCCCCATGATTGGAGGCCATCGATATTCCCCATAATTGGAGGCCATCGTTTGGTCATCATCATTACCATATGCTGGATTTTTTCACTTGCTAGCCCTTTGAACCTACGCAATTTAGCCTTTTTTTTTAGACCATATGCCTAACCTTAGAGGATAAGTCTCTTTGAGTGTGCCTGTTTTTTTGCAGCGGAGACTCAACATAGAAATGGTTCCTTGTCGTATGAACCAAACTCTTAATGGAGATGATGAATCAATCTTGATAGAATCAGAAGGATAGATGCATAGCATGTTCAATGTTCGAATTACATTAGACTTGATTCTCTCGATTGGAATACATAGGCAGCTTTGTCCCCATGGAGGCTAGGTTTCCATGGGCACACACAAGGGATTTTGGAATCATATTTGGATTTTTTAGCCTTATTAACTATTGTAACTTAGACCACGCGTTACTATGTCCAATATGTAAAGTCCGGCTTTAAGTGATATTTTCTTAAAGGAGTCAAATGCTCATTTATATTTATATGAGGTCAAAAAGTACAAATAAAAATAAAAATTGAAAAAAAAAAAGGAAAACAAGATATTGATTCATGCACTTTTTGAACCCCTTACATTATAACATACCTATTGATTCTTGATTCTTGATCCATGCACTTTATTTGACTTGTATAGTTATCTATTGATTATTGATTTCTATACCTACCTTGCACGCCGTACCTTGCTCGGTTTATGAAAAAATTTACTTGTCATAGTTTTATATTTTCACCATACTTTTTGATGATATGAAAAGTCTTATGACTTTATCTCATGCCTTATGACCGTTCTATTGCGTACTTTCTAGTCAGTCACTTTTGTTCACCTTAGTCATAAATTGAAATTTCGGCTATTCATCGACCAAGCTTATGTTAGCCTCACAGCACAAACACATACATGTCCTTACATCCTCGCTATCCACTTCTGAGCCCAACCTTGAGGATTCAAATTAGTGTGTTCAAGTTAAAAAATAACTTTTTACTGTCTTGTTGGAATTATTTAATGATAAGTGATTAAAATGTTTTGATTAAAAATTTCAATGGCCTTCTACTCTTTGGGTAGAGATAGACGTTGTCAACATAGTGGTTACAATTCTCATAAATCTCAAATAACAAAATGATTTGTGCAAAAGGAAAAGAGAATAGATCTCGAAGTAGATGGTCAATTCATGATATTGGTCAATCAAATTGTTCTTCAAACATACTCTCGAACTGTCAAAAGATATTATAAGTGTCATAGGTTTTTCCTTGTCGGCATCCTTAGGGGTTTCCCATGTAGTTCTCCTTTCATTAAAATTATACTAGGGTCAACCCTATTTGTTTCGTCTAGGGACTCCCTATGATACCCCTCTCCCGATAATCGCGATACTGTTTGTCTTGTTCCAATATTTGTATGGTCGATTTGTCTACATGCACTTATATCTAAAGGCTCTCTGTGATCCCCCTCTTATGATAGTTACGTTAGTGTCTATTTATGTATGCTTTTTGTTTGTCTATAAGCTGTTTGTGATTCCCTTCTCATGACAGTCATGACAATGTTTGTCTTTGTTTATTTGCTCAATTTATTTGCTTCATTGCATTATTAGTATCGTCTATATGATTTTTGTCTAGGAGCTCTCTATGATCCCCTCTTATAACATTTAAGACAATGCCTATATTTGTGCTTTTTGTTTTGTTAAAGGGCTCCTTGTGATCTCTCATAACAGCCAAGATAATGTCTATCTTTGTTTATCTAAGCCTAGGTCGTAGGATTCTACTTCCTACACCTGAATTTCAAAATTGTTTTATGTGTATATGCATACAACGTATATATACATATTTATAGTACATACATGTATATATAGTGTAGACACCCATTTTCGCACGCCTTAGTTTATATTTTATTATAAGATTTATTTTATATATTAGGCCTGACTTTAATTATTTGAGTCAAGTTTAATAAGTCCAGTTATTTGGTTCCGCCCAGTTGGTTAAATCGGGGTAGTTGGTTTGGTCTTGATTTGAATTTCTACCCGATTTCATATTTATTACACGAATTTGAAATATAAAGGCGTTGTTTTCCTTCTAAAATTGATTTAAGCAGTGAATCATATAATTCCACCAAAAAGTTTTTTTTTTTTTCTTAAAGTAATTTTCATCTAGTCAATCAAATTGTTAAAATTAATTTCGCAGCATACTAAACACTAATACAAAGCCACCATAGAGAGAAAAAGCAAAGGGTCTCCAATACATTGCACGACCTCACATTATGTTTCACCGTCTTTAATGTTTTTTGCTAAATTCGCCCTATAAAAAACTGTCTTCCATACGTTGGATTTCCTTTGTCCATTCAATACCCTAAAAAACGGCATATTTGCATCCAAAATTAATTCCCAAATCTTGATAATCCATGATTGATTGATTAGCCTAACTTCATCTTCGTGAACTTAATTAGTCCGAGCTTTTAATGAAAACGTAAATCCTCTTTTACTCGAACAATTATAGTTGCACGGCACAAAAAAAGCTTAAAGTATTGATATCTCGCTTAAAAATTGAACACAGGACCTCTTATGGCTATTAACGACGTTTTAATGCTTAAAGAAGGAGTCCAACATTGCCATGTGACAAGAAGCTAATGATCATTTTGCCCAAGTTTTTATTCTCTTGCCATCAATTGAGTTGGATTTTTTTAGAGCAACGTTGCTTGCATCTTGATCAAGTCACAGCCCCAGGATCCCAATCAATGCATCATGGACAATCTTCGCTTGAACCTGCATATATTTATGTAAACATAGTCAACCAACTCTCTCTCTCTCTCTCCCCTATATATAAACACACCCATGCATCGCTTTCTTTTCACACATCAACTGCACCTTATTTTGCTTTGATCACTTCTCCTTGCTACTGTCTTTTTGCAAGAAAGAAATGTCTCAAAGAGCAGGCCGCCACCAGAGGAGGCTATCTCAAAGCGTGTTCGTGCTTCCTGACAACATTCTGGCTCCTCTTTCCGTCAATGCTGGTGGCAGAGACATGGTTGCTCCACCACCCAGAGAACACGGTGTCACTCAGCCACCGCAGCCACCACCAGAGAAGTCCTCGGAGGAAATGTCCAAGGGTGCTGGCAATAGCGAGGCAATGGACAAGGCAAGCATGAAATGACGAAGTTTTGCATAATTTGAAGGCTGCTTTTCCGTTATGTTCTTCTCAATGCAGTGTATCTGTGTATGGATGTCTCAAGAATTGAGAATTTCCAGGTCATTGGAATAAAGATACAGCTAGTGGTCTCTGTTTATTCCTTTAAGTGGATCTCATCTTTCAGGTCTAAGTTTAACTTAGCTGTTCTGATCTCATCTTTCAGGTCTAAGTTCAACTTAGCTGTTCTTAGTCTTTTAAAAACACTATATGCTTCACACAAAGTACTGCTCCTGCTCCCAAATTGCAATTGTTGCAATTTTCTGTTATGTATGTAGATTGAGCTTAGTCATGTGTGGATACTCGATGCATTTGGAAATTCAAGGGTAGAAAATTCTATCTGATCGGTTCCGTCATCGTCTGCCGAAGAAAGTAATATTATTTGAAGGTCCTTTAAGGTCGTTTACAGATATGCAAATGCAGTATCGATGACAAAGAATTACTCACACTGATATATTAGATATGCATACCTCCAAGGCATGATAAAAGAATACACTCGTCAAGACAAATCAAGTAAAAAACCGTGCTAACTTTTGTGATAAAAGGTATTTAATGAACTACGGACATCATAAAACATGACATTATCGTATTCTCATACACAGCGAGGTGTTGTAGTGCCCATCCTAACCGTCTGATTTAACCTACGCGATACAAGAAGCCATGTCACCCAAGTGAGTTTAAGCTATAACCATGGTTGGGACCTTTCTCTCTCTACATGGATAAGTCTCTTTTCAAAATGACTTTTTCTCCTTGCAAGTCGCATCCCACGTCCCCCATAGCCGCAACCCAAAACGACCGCCACTGCATCACATGGCGACCACCCTCCACCAGCCGACCACTGCATAGGCACCCATCACCGGTCGATCGACCCACGAACCCATTTTTTTCCCTTTCTATTTGCAATTTTATTTTATGTTTATGGCGTGGATATGTGGTGGTGTGGAGGTTGGGTAAGTGGTGTAGGGTTAGAAAATGAAGAAGGAGAGAGAGTGGGGTCGTAGGCTCATTGTCGGCGGTGGTGGGTCCACTAGAGGTGTGGGTGCACGGCTGATTGGTGGTAATTGTGGCGATGGTGGGTCTATTGCAGATACTAGTAAGCTGATTGGTAGCGGTGGAAGGCTGCAACAATTTCACATGGCTGCTTCTTGCAAAAATGTGGAGTTGAACACTCTTGTTCGGAAACACACCTCTGCTGTAACCATATGTTTTAATCATGGTTACAGTAGAGGATCTGTATCCCACTTTTCACTCATTTTTTATCAATAAAAGTCAACAACGTAATGTACCAAGAGAGGATATTAATTCCATTATCTGGATCTCCAGTTATGTATCAAAGCACGGTACATGCACATCGCAGTTATTAGTCCCCGAGAAAATGGGAGGAGCCACCAGAGAATTTATATCACCTTCACCAGTTCCTCACTTCTATGTAACATGTTCCATGTGACAATAATAAAGAAGATAATGGATGAATAAAATGTTAACATGTTCCACATAACATTTAACATTCTTTGTTTGGTGTTCGAGATTTGTTTTTTTCCTTTATTTAAAGTCTAGATCTCCAGTTGTGTACCATCATAGGTGCATGCACCCTTATATGGTTGTTCTTATCCATTCTAAGATGGGTATTGGGCTAAGTTTTTATCTTCTTTGTTATAATTTGTAAAGGCATCAGACTGCAGAATTCGTGCGTCAAAAGTAGACACAAGAAAATGTTGATTTTCATACTTATAAATGATTTTCACAACTTATTAGTCGCTAAAAATTAAAAAATTTATTTTTAGTGAACCTCTTAACGGCAAATAAAAATGTGAAAAGTACATAATCCAATTTTTAATGCCCCCTTGTAGACTCGGCCAATTCCACAACCAACGGCGCATAGGTTGAAAATTACATAGTGCCATGTCAAAGTTTTTTGCTTTGTTCTGGAAAAATTGTGATTTTTTAAGTTTCTTAATTGTTCGGAAACAAGCTATTTTGGTCCTTGAATTGTTGTTAAGTCGGAGATCACCCGAAATATTTTACAGTACATTTTGTGGAATTCCATAAAGTGTTGCAACCTGTATAATAAATTTGTTACTGACCAAATTATTAGCTTCCACCTTGTTTGATAACTAATACTTAAAAGCCGTTTGTGATTGATTCTTAAAAGTAGACTCTGATTAAATTAGAATCAATTATTAAAATCAACTTTAATCCATTTTAACATCATAGATTAAAAGTTATTGAAGGTATTTGGATAAAAAAAGGATTAAAGTATATTTAGTGTGGCAAAATTATATATAATGTATTCAAACTGAAGTGGTGCATTTGATATCTATTTATATGTAAGGATGTTTTGATAATTCTCCTAGTCAAATCTGATTCTCAGAAACTGATTAAATCTTGATCAAAAAAATTGAGATTAGGAATTTAATCAATTTTGAGCACATTAGAGCAGATTTAATCAGTTTACTTTTTTTTATTTAATCTGAATTTAATCAAGTTTAACCATTCTAGAATCAATCTCAAACATCCTCTTAGTATTTAGCTTTCAGTTGTGTTCCTACTTAAGAATTCTGCCAATATCTAAAGGCAGGACTAACTTTCACCTTTCCTGCTAAATCCATGTTGTGTTGTTACTGGAAGATGTATTCGTGCCACCTTTTTGGATGAAATACATAAACAACCCCTTAAGTAACAACTCGTGTCGACTCAGTTGTTCAATCAGTTAACCTAACAGCTATTATAGGTTACCAAAATGGACACTATAACCCCACTATTAATGAATTGCTAGAAATTGATGAAAATGGCACATGCTTGTCGTGTGGTAGTTATATATATCCTTTAAAACAAAAATGCTCTTGACCATTTGGACCCAAAAGTAATTGCAAACCTACCTTAAAACTAGAGGTGTCAAATGGGTCGGGCTAGGGCCGGCCTAGCCCAAGCCCATCCGACCTCCAGCAAAACGGGCCAGGGCGGGCCAAGGGGCTGCCAAACGGGTCGGGCCAGATTCTGGGGATATCTGGGCCCAGTCCAAGCCCAGGCCCAACATTTAGGGCCGGGCCCAAAATTTTTTGTGTGTAATTTTCTTTCTTTTATTGGCTATAATTATCCCTCTTTACTCATAATGTTGTTTAATTAGAGATACCACTTCCTCATGAATTTAATCAATTTTGAGCACATTAGAACAGATTTAATCAGTTTACTTTTTTTGGGGGGGCCAAACACTTCAAACTGAATTTAATCTGAATTTAATCAAGTTTGACCATTCTGGAATCAATCTCAAGCATCCTCTTATTATTTAGCCTTCAGTTGTGTTCCTACTTAAGAATTCTGCCAATATCTAAAGGCAGGACTAACTTTCACCTTTCCTGCTAAATCCATGTTGTGTTGTTACTAGAAGATGTATTCGTGCCACTTTTTGGATGAAATACATAAACAACCCCTTAAGTAACAACTCGTGTCAACCCAGTTGTTCAATCAGTTAACCTAACAGCTGTTATAGGTTACCAAAAATGGACACTATAACCTCACTATTAATGAATTGCTAGAAATTGATGAAAATGGCACATGCTTGTCATGTGGTAGTTATATATATCCTTTAAAACAAAAATGCCCTTGACCATTTTGGACCCAAAAGTAATTGCAAACCTACCTTAAAACTCATACCAATAGGATCCCCAAAAAGGAAAAGAAATATTATAATCACATGTTATTGCTAACCATAATACCTTTAGAATTTACACTCTCTCTTAATCTAAACGTCTACCAACACCTTGTATATAACATGTATGAGTGCGTCTGCAATTATGCGTATGTAAGGATATACAGTTCCCTCATAATTTAACAAACCTCACTCTAGGAGAGTCTCATGCCAGCTGCGCTCACCTCGACAAAACAAGGATGGGGTCCGAAGTTCCGTCGAACTTGTCTAGGTCTGGCATTTTCAACTCTGGCGGCAACTTATCGTCTGAGCCTAAAGCAAGAGAACTGAGGTCTATCGGTCACCTGCCTTCCTCATTCGAGCGACTTGAGATTCCAAGGTCATGAACTTCGATTTCCATTATGACATCTCAATTTTCTCTTTTTCATCCGATTCATACTGCCAGTCAGTTGCGTTCTTGGGATCTCCTTTACTTCTTTCTTCATTTTCCTCGTTTATTGCTTAGCGAGGTTCTCTTTAAAAAATTCTAACTCTATAGTTGTCTTTGCCTGTTGAGCGGCTAGGATAGTGAAACCTTCGTGGAAATCCTTCTATATATCTCTTAGGATTCAAATAAGGTCATTGATATGAAGGTATGATTCGGCCATTGGATATGTACGAGCTTTCCGAATTAATCATGATACTAGAGTTTTCTACCCTTAACTATTGTGCTAAAATAAAGCGTGGGATTTAAACAAAAACAATTTAACACGTTAAACATGCCAGTTTGATAACTGCTAAAGCGGGGAAGCTAACGAACAGCTAGTAAGCCATTCGACTTTAGCGGCCTGTTGATCAGTGTCTAACTTTAACCACATGAGAGACATATAACCTTAAAAACTTGATCACATATGAATTGTCTGGTAATACCTATTAGGGTTTACTGGTCGGTTGATCAGTGGCTTGCATTTTGGTTAGTCGAGAGAGACTAAAATGGCTGGTTTGATCACCCATAAAAATGGTCGTTAACAAATTTCCTGGTAAACCTATAGGGTTTACCGACAAGTTGATCCGTGCACATTTTCATGTTATCTCCTTTTTGAGGATACTGTAACTCCGGTAGTTAATAATGGATGGTCACTGCTACATGCGCAAGTTGTTTAATATACTGAGACAGTGGGAGGCTCTTGGTATTAGGCCTAAGAGGTGAGAGTACAATAAAAAAATCACCTTGTAACTAAGAAGTTGAGGGTTTTAGCCAATTTTGGGTGGGCCGGGACAACTGTGTGTGTGTGTGTGTGTGTGTGTGTGTGTGAGAGAGAGAGAGAGTCATAAAAAGACAAGTCAAGGAAAATTTTCTAAATCCAAAATGGTCTAAAAGAACATTGAGTCGCCCATCTTATTTTAACATTAATATTTTATTAATCGAAAAAATAAGAAAAACCTCTATGACCCTAAATATAACAACTTAGGCATTAGGTCATACAAGATCAGGAGTTTTTAGTTCGGGGACTAAATTATACAACAGGAAGGTGTTAGGCACCCTGTTGTACCCTAATGGTCTCTACTACATTTCATGTGATTTTTTACTTATATATGAATTAAGATAAAACATGCATAACAAACATAAACTAAACTTAATTAATGGTTTGAACCCAACATCGGGGTCGAATGGCCCAAGTACCTGGTCGGACTAATCGAGATCAAAACTACATGATTCTGAGAGACCCTATGAGAGGTGACCTAAAATCTAATTTTTATTTGTAGATACCTAAGTGGACTCAACTTATTTTAGTTGAGTGTTCTTAGAATCTAATCGATAACACTTCTAGTTATCTTACAATTCTGCATGGATTAGAATTCTAACTCTGATAAAAATTCTAAAGTTGATAGATTTCTATCGCTATCAGGACTATAATTTTCAAATTAAGAATTTTCTTAGCCGAAATCAGGTAGGTTGTGCAGAAGGAGAAATGAGTCCAAGATTCGTAGATTAATTCATAAAACCTGAAAGTGTGAACGAACTACAAAACCTAGAAATGGATGAAGAATGACCCCGATTTGGCTTGCCTTAAGCATCCGATGTGGTTGGGATAACTCCACGAAATAGGAACGAGCTTGGGAATATGACTAAAAAAATATTTCTCTCCATCACAGAATTTTCAGAGAGTGTTCTCTCTCTAATTCCTTCCTCTTGAGTTCCTCATTCTTCAACTTCGTAAGATCTTTTTATAGAGGTATGTGGCAGTGAAAATGATATAACGGACCCCTTTGGTCGTGCATATCCTTTTCAAAAAATTTATCAATTGAAAATGAGGTAAAAAGTCCAAAATTGCCCCTTACCGACTTGTTTTTATAGGATTAAAGCTGTTAAGTTCAGAAAGTAGCCAGCTTTTTTTTTTTGCCTTATTTGATACAATTTAAAACTATATCCAAGGGGATAAGTACCCGAATTCAGGTAAAATACCAAATAAACATATGAGATAATCTAGATTTAGGGAATCCACCCCAAATCCTTTCAAAAAACAGGCCATCTTCATATCCTATCTAGACTTTAACCGGGATTAAACCTAACTAGTTAGACTGAGCTACTAACTGGACTAGACTACTAACCGAAGTGGCCTTTAACTGGACTGAAATCTATCTGGCCTGGACTTAGTTAATACTAGGCTTGTACCAATAATAATGATATTAATAATAAAACTTAACCAAAGATAAAGACCAACTACAAAATAAATAAAACTACAAAAAAATAGGGTGTCTACAAGGCGGTTGTTATATATATATATCCTTGTGTTCTTTTGGTAACCAACAAACATTTATGTCAGTAAAAAAAAAATTGTGTTAATTTAGCCTCACTTTGTTTGAATATAATCTTGACTCGATTTAAGTAACCCAGGAAATGAGGGTAAATTAATCTTGACTCACAAAGTTAGCTTCCTTCTAACATTGAGAAACTTCTTTGACCATGAGAACAAGCAAACTTAAAACCAAGTGTGGTTAAGTATGACTTTTGTAACTCTCAAGCTGAAACACCATCTTGAACCTCTATTGTGCCCAGCAGAGTAGTTTACAACTTTGAGTTTAAAGGCCATATGACTCCAAGAAACTTTATCAGTAATATGTTATGAGTGTAACCTAATCTTTCAAAAACCTGAATTAATTGTAAATCATACCGACCCTCAAGCCACAGCCACTGTGGTCCTACTACAGGGACCTAGCCATATCACTGCACCTCGTAAGTCTTAGTGTCGTGTGATCGCATTTCATGAATCGGTTGACACCCACAAGACAACACATACCTCCACAGAGAAATCGTTATTATGTATCAATTCTTTGAATAAAGGGTAAAATTTAGGAACGTCCCATTAAGTAATAATTTGTGGCGACTCAATCTCTTAACTATTTAAACCGACGGGTAAACCTGTTCAGCCCAACAAACCGGGACACCATAATATGCCTATGTTAATGAATTGTTAAACGGATAAAAAAAATAGGCACATGCTTGTCATGTGCCATTTATATGCATTCAAAAGACAAAAATGCCCTTAACCTTTGGATCCAAAAATAATAAAATGACGATAAAATTCATACGAATGGAATCCAAAAACCAAAAAAATTGAAAATAAATTTTGTAGTATTACATGTTATTGTCGGCCATAATGCCTTTCAACACAACTACACTCTGATGCCTACCAACACCTTTAACATAACATATACAGCATTCCCAATTTTATATACATATAGGGGTATATAAGTTTCCTATAATTTATGAACTTCGAACCAAAGTTTCGCATCTGCCCAATTGCTTCTTAATTTTTTACTTATTTTTCCTAAATATAAAAGTGCATGTCCTTCCAATATTCTTCCTAATTCTACACAACTTCTCATATTTATGAATAAGTAACCCAAGAAAATCCTATACAACATTTATGACTCCTCTCATCAATGTTACGATTGTGGTTATCGCTGTCGAGCCAAATATATCGAGTTTTATCCACCGACACCGAGTCATGTTGGAGTTGACATGGTTAGCAATTTGATGGTAATCGGTGGATGTTTTAGGTGGCAACTACGAAGGTTGCGGTAGCCCCGTGAGTGTAGCGGGTGAATTTCGGTGAAAAGGGTCCAGATTTTACCTTGAACAAAGGAATGATATATATTTAGTATGAGATCTAATTACATAAATATGCCCACACGGACACTCTCTTATCTCGCCACATGGACTCTATTTTTATTTTTAAAAAGTATTTTGAATATACCCAGCTTTGTAATAATATTCGGATTCCTTTTTCTCTCTCACTCTCTCTTATTTAATTTGATTTGAATTCCTTTTTACCATTTGAAATCCAACCAACTGGATAGATTTGCATCTTCTCTCTTCAATGCCAACATGTTCCACTTAAAATGTTATTTATATCTCGCAATTCTATTAATTTTTAAGATTTTCCAAAACTAATTTTCTATATATTCTTATGAGTTTATATGTGTAGTTTATTCACCTATTTTATTTTCAATCATTTGTTATATATCTTTACTCTTTTTTTGGTGCCCTTGAATTATACAAACCTCGGTACAGGGGTTATTATTATTATAATCATTATTACTACTATTAATTGGGACGTACTATTCCAATAATTTCATATACTATTTTTCATCTTTATTTGTTGTTAAAAGTTAACAATTATTACTCAAGTTCATTTTCAAAATTAGTAAAAAAAACTCATAAGAAAGGGTGAGAATATTTTTAAATTTTTTTTGTTACTAAGAATTTTATTCTTGTTATTATGACATACAAATACGAAATTTTTGAATCAATACTTTAACAATTATGTATAACGTACGGGATCAAAACCAGTCGAAGAAGGACTACGAAAGAATTTATGGCATAGGGTGTCATTAGTGGAGAAAGTGTTGCTGCATTTGACCAATTCTCATGAAGCTAATTATTATGCAGGTATCTTGTGTACAATCCCTGTCAAGTGTTTTGTACAATTACACAATACACATGAGCTAATGGACTTGCAAGATGATCAGATAGAAAATCATTTTTGGGGTAGCGTTGGATTGACGCAGGGAAAAGGACGAGAGAATCTCTCGTGGACCCAACCCACTGCTACGACACATTCTCATCTTAAATCAAATCAACGACTCCACGCCTAACATCAGCGGTCCACAAAAAATCTACCGACTGAGCCACTCAAGCCAGAAGCTTTACTTCCCAAAAAAATAAAATAAATATGAAAACTTTGTAGATAAACTGGTCTTTATAGCAACATTCTAGGCTACGATGATAGATTAATTCAAATAATCTCTCTATTATGAATTTATTAATTTTAGGAGTCAACTTCAGAGACCGTAAGGTTTCTCTTTATTCTTATTTCAGATTAATTGTCAACGCAGTTTTGATTTTATCAAAGTAATATTTGCTTTGGAGTGGTTGTACTGTATTATTCTGAAATTATGTACTGCTGTGATTTTGTAATTAGTCTTGAATTATCCTTTTGAGGAGGTTGTATTGGTTATCACCTCCGATGCATATAAAGAGCTGAAATATTCACTTTCGAAGTCTGATATTAGAGTCACGGTTAACATTTACAGTGACCATTCTTTACACAATTTCAATGAAATAAAAAATCAAGGTGGTAAGTGTTTATTGTAACTCCCTTTAAGCCTTTAAGTTGAACCCATACTCATACACAAGCATCAATAATCTATTCAAACTTTAAGTTTTCTCACTCAACTTTTGTCGTTGATGGTTAAATTTGTGTCATTAGCAGGTACCTCTAAAGTCATTTAGAACGAGAGAGTTCAAATTTGGAATGGACCTATCAGTTCTCCTTCTATACGTATTTTTCTTTCTTTCCATGCAATACTTTTGCTAAGCTATTTTGAGGCCCTTATGATACCGATTATTAAGCTTCTTTTAGAAATTTCTGCCCATTAATGTAATTTAAGAGTGAATTTCATCCAAATATTGCCCAAACACATCTAATGGCTTCACATTTTATTCTTCAACCACAAGTTTTATTTAAAAAGTCTAAAAATATTCAAATCAATAAAAGCAGTTGTTTGACGAGCTTGATTTCAAATTTCTTCCGTAAGAGCGTTAAACTATACCGTAATAACTAATAAGGAGTCCATAAGCCGACTGGAGCGGGGCAAGCTCCAATCAGACGACGCGGCGTCACGCGACTTGTACTTACAGATGGAAAGCCCTCCACTCACACGCTACCCTCAGGTACGACGAGCAGCATGGTATAAATACTCCCACAGACATACATCCACCTAATTAAAAACAAGCACCATTGCATTTCCTCAGGAGGAGGGTCTCTCTCTAAATTCTCTCCTCAAATCTCCGTTCGCTTGATCGGGATCTAACCACCCTGCCCTAAGAAAATGGTGAGTCCTCTCAACTCTCATGGTACTGCAGTTTTTGCCCATCTTATCAGGGCTTCTGAGATTAACGTTGAAATTTCTGTTGTTTCCTCGAATTTTGTGCGTGATGATCCGGTGTCGGATCTAAGCATGCAAGCTAGTTCTCGTTCGATCTTGAGCTGTTTATCCATTTAGCGCGTTTTGGGCTGTGTGTACTAGATCTGGTTTTGGGTCTCTCTCTATCTGTTGGTAGAGGGTATTGTGCTGTCGCTGATGCATTTTTTTTTGACAATTTTTGGCTGCTAACTGCTTTGTAAGAAGATGCCTAGGAACTCATGTAGGCATGTAGCCTAGATTCAGTAGTAGCTAAATATGTTTAGTTGCCTTTTCTTAATAATTTTCTTTAGCGCCACAAAGGTAAATGCTATTAAAACTATACAGCAGCGTCCATTAATGTCGCTACATGGGGATTGTAGGCATCTTCCTGCAAAAGATTTTCTTTCCAATGAAGTCTAGAAAAGCATATTGTGTGCCTTTTAACTAGGGATTTGAGTTTGCTTCTGTGCTGATCATTTGACTATGCTTGCTACGAAATCACGGGAAAGGATGATTTTATGCTTTAATCTGATGCATTTCATTCACAGGTAAGGATGTGTTAGGTTAAATAGAAGGAAACCCTATTCTGGCATTGGGCTCCTGTCTGATTTCAGACAGTGCAAGAAATTTGACAGCTTTTCTTTAGCGAAACCTTTAGAAAAGAGAATTAAATCGTTCGGTTTGTGTTAAGGCACCGAAGTTCATGTCAGGCAGGGAACCGGTGTGGTAGCCCGGCGAATTTAATAATTATATTTATTTATTTTTTGTTTGTGGAAAAGGGATTGGGTGGGAGCGGGGGTGTCATGATATTGTACAGAGAAAGTTCACTTTTTCTTAGTGAACATGCTATTGGCGTCACCCATTATGTGGAGGGACTATAATTTCTTCACGCGTTTTGTTTGCCTGTAGTATAATGCTGACTCCATTTCTGCATCAATGTAGCTTTATTACGTTCTTCAGGCTCTGGAGGGATAAAGTCGAGATGTTCTTTGGGGCATGGCTTCTGCTTATGATTATTTTCCATGTGACAGGCCAACGCAGCTTCTGGGATGGCTGTGCACGATGACTGCAAGTTAAGATTCTTGGAACTGAAAGCAAAAAGGACTTACCGCTCCATTGTTTTCAAAATCGAGGAGAAGCAGAAGGAAGTTATTGTGGAAAAGCTCGGTGACCCAGAGCAAAGCTATGAAGACTTTGCTGCTAGTCTTCCTGCTGATGAGTGTCGCTATGCTGTCTATGATTTTGACTTTGTGACCGCGGAAAACTGCCAGAAAAGTCGGATATTCTTCATTGCGTGGTAGACTTAAAGCTCCTTCCATTTCGAATCACGTTGTAGTTTTGCAGTTTGTAGTACGTTTACGTTGTTTTTCCTGCTGTTTAAGGTCTCCTGATACATCAAGGGTCAGAAGCAAGATGATTTATGCTAGCTCAAAGGACAGATTCAAGAGGGAGCTTGATGGAATCCAGGTGGAGTTGCAAGCAACTGATCCGACTGAGATAGGTCTTGATGTGATTAAAAGCCGTGCCTCTTGAAAACAAAATTCAGGCCTTTGTGAGGGGGAGTCCCTCAAGGAAATCTCCTCTGCATGAATGAAGTGTTTATAGTTTGTGGAATGGTGAACTTGGCTCTTGATATGATATTTGTTACCAAGTGCTACCACACAATGCTTCTCCTATCTTGAATGACTTTTTTGGCCGTCCAGTATATCATGTGATATGTTATTTCTAGAACCTATGTTTGGTGTCTCACTTGTAGTCTCTTGTCTACAAGCTAATATGTAACAGTTTGTGGTGGGGGATAGACAACTCTTAGTTTGTTTCAGTGTTCTACATTGACCCCTATTGTTCTCATCTGGTGTCTGAAAAATGGCATTAGTTTTTGCCAATTTAGTTGGTTTGTTTTGTATGAAGTCAATAAACAATGAGAAACGAGATGCTTGTTCTTTATCTTTATCCTTCCCTTTCGCAAACTTTTTGCGATGAAATTGTATTCATGGAACTGGATAGCTGGAGACTTGGAGTTGATTGATCTGTTTTAATTGTGTGAACTCTTCTAGTCTCGATGAGAATGAGATTTGGGAAATGTTAATCGTCGTAGTTTCATGCGCTTACGTGGATAGTAAATTTTGTAGTGGCTCTTGCTAGAGGCGTTTGTCCTGTGCAGTCCTTCATTCATATGGAGGGAGGCTGGTTCCATGTTTCGAATGGGGAAATCCATGACGGCTAGGTTGCAATGGGACGTTGCCCTTCAACATACTGAAGGGACCTTAGGTCACAACTTGAGCACTCGAAAATGTGTTGCTTTGACAAAGATGGCAAACGAACATTAAATTTACTTTAGTCCCCAGATTTTGGTCACCTTTTGATACATATGGATATATTAAGTTAGAGTCATTAAAGAGTGAGTTAAATAATATTTATCATGTTTTAATTCAAATCTTGACTTCCCTATCTCTCGGGCAAATAAGCCATTAAAGAGTGAGTTAAATCATTTTTTGTCATGTTTTAATTCAAAGCTTGACTTCCTTATCTCTCGGACATATCAAGTTTGATTTGTCAAAAAACGCACTGATAACTAACGTGCTTTTGACCAAGTTGATATGCTTCAAAACGAACAAGCACGAGCGAGGCCTTAGCCCATGAGATATCGGTTCACCCCATCTTCGGAGAATCTGCACAATTTCTCTGCGATTGATATGAAAAAAAGGTTGATGAATGAGCTTCATTCTCCTACTCTCTAACGAAACCTGTCAAAGTGGTGCTCTTTTTTCTCCATTCACCTGCCTTCGGTAAGTTAAAATGTTCTTTGCGGAACCATATCCAGACAAAAACTCAAAAAGACCCTTCTGTTCCGAATATTCACTGCTTTATCTTTTGAACCCCGGAGGCAAAACTTGGTCTACATATTTGTAAGAAATCTTCGTTCATCTAAAGTCAGCTGCAATCTTCGTTCTTACAAGTGTGATACCTCAGTTATCGTAATCAATTTCAGGTTAACTGTTACAGTGTAATATTCTGTAATCCTTCTACGAGCTTCTTCATATACACCAAGTGATACTGCACACTACATGTTTGTTGAATTGCCTCAATGGCTTTCTTTTCTTGTCTAAGCTACAACCCTCGAATCCTTCCTCCCAATTGGATACACCCACCTCCCCTTTCCATTCCAAAGTCCTCCAAGTTCATTTCTTTCACATCCACACGACACTACGAAGCACCCACCTCACTTTCAACCCCCAATTTGTCATTTCTCCCCTCAAATTTCACCCACAAGGAACTCCTCGACACACTCTGTCTGCAAGATGACGAAATCGCTGTAATTCGCCTGTTCGATTGGGCTTCAAAGCAAGCTAATTTCACTCCCACACTGTCCATATACGAGGAAATCCTTAGAAAGCTTGGACAAGTGGGTTCATTTGATTCAATGAGGCATATATTGAATGATATGAAGCGTTCGGGTTGTGAAGTTGTTGAAGGTACTTTCTTTATCTTTATTGAAAGTTACACGACAAACGGTTTGTATGATGAAGCTATTGGTGTTCTTGGAATGATGGAAGAGGAATTTGGTCTGAAACCGCGTACACATGCTTACAATTTTTTGTTGAATGTTCTTGTTGACGGGAATAAGTTGAAACTAGTGGAAGCTGTGCATACCTTGATGTCAAGTAGAGGGGTTAAGCGTGACGTGTCAACGTTTAATATCTTGATAAAGGCTCTTTGTAAAGCTCATCAGATTAGACCTGCAATTCTGATGATGGAAGAGATGACTACTTACGGGTTGGTGCCGGATGAGAAGACGTACACAACGATTATGCAGGGGCATATCGAGGAAGGAAACTTGGGTGGTGCATTGAGGGTTAGAGATCAAATGATAGCGGCTCAGTGCCCGTCTAGTAATATATCGGTCAATGTAGTGATCCACGGGCTCTGCAAAGAGGGACGAATAGAGGAAGCTTTAGGTTTTGTGCAAGAGATGGCTAGTGAAGGCTTTCGTCCTGATCAGTTTACCTTCAATAGTGTGGTTAATGGTTTGTGCAAAGCGGGACATGTTAAGCATGCTCTAGAGGTCTTGGATTTGATGCTTGAGGAGGGGTTTGATCCAGATATATTTACCTATAACACTTTAATTTCTGGACTGTGTAAATCGGGCAAGGTTGAAGATGCCATTGAAGTTCTCAAACAGATGCTCTATAGTGATTGTTCTCCCAATACAGTCACCTATAACACAATTATAAGCACCTTATGCAAGGAAAACCAAGTTGAAGAAGCTGCTGAGCTTGCTCGTGTTCTCTCTAGTAAAGGGATTTTACCCGATGTCTGTACATTTAATTCAGTAATTCAAGGCCTCTGCTTGACCGGCAACTCTAAAATTGCAATGGAATTGTTCAGGGAGATGAAGAGCGAAGGATGCCAGCCTGATGAGTTCACTTACAACATGTTGATTGACTGCCTTTGCTCTAAGGGGAGACTTGATGGAGCTTTGAGGCTACTGAAAGAAATGGAATTAAGTGGCTGTGCACGAAGTGTAATTACTTATAATACTCTGATTGACGGGTTCTGCAAAAACAGGAAAATAGAAGAAGCAGAAGAAATTTTTGATCAAATGGAACTTCAAGGGGTTTCAAGGAATGTGGTTACCTACAACACCCTTATTGATGGTCTTTGTAAGTGTCGGCGAATGGAGGATGCTGCTCAGCTTATGGACCAGATGATAATGGATGGAATGAAACCTGATAAGTACACTTACAATTCCCTTCTAAGTCAATTCTGCAAAGCAGGTGACATTAAAAGGGCAACAGATATTGTCCAAACCATGACATCAAATGGGTGTGAACCAGACGTCGTCACCTATGGCACACTAATACAGGGATTATGTAAAGCAGGCAGAACCGATGTTGCTGGCAGGCTCCTCAGAACCATCCAAATGAAGGGCATGGTTCTGGCGCCACAGGCTTATAATCCTGTTATTCAGGCGCTCTTCAGGCGTAAAAGGACAAAAGAAGCTATGAGGCTTTTTAGAGAAATGGAGGAGAAAAGTGAGCCTCCTGATGCTGTCTCGTACAGAATTGTTTTTCGAGGGCTTTGTTCTGGTGGAGGCCCTATTGGGGAGGCTGTCGATTTTGTAGTCGAGATGACCGAGAAAGGATTCTTACCAGAATTCTCTTCGTTCTGTATGCTGGCTGAAGGGCTTTGTGCTTTGTCGAGGGAGGAGAATCTAACAAAGCTTGTTGAAATGATCATGAAGAAAGCAATATTCTCAGACAATGAGGTGGCAATGATTATGGGTTTCCTCAAAATTCGTAAATTTCAAGATGCATTGGCCATCCTTGGCAATGTTCTGGATAGCCGAAATGCCAAAAAAGGTTATTGGTGAATATTAAAGTCAAGAATGTGTTCTCTCTGTGTATTGTTCATGGGACCATGAAGTTTGGGTTAATGAAGATTTCTAAGGGGTTCTGAGGAACCCATGACCACGAGAGAGGCATCGTCTGTCGCATTTGTACTGTATAAGCTACTTGTTTTCTCCACTTGATTTTCCTTTCAATAGCATAAGCTTTTGGATGCCGTTCTAGTGTTCTTTCTTATTTTATTTTTCTGGTAGAAAAGAGAATTGCATTGAAATTTAAAACGGTTACAAGGTAATCAAGGTTCTTAGCCATTCCGGCTAACCATACTAGATCATGACTATAGTTGTCATGTATGTGACAGTATATCTAACAACTATATGCAACTTTACATGCTTGCAATTTGCAAATAATACAAAATACAACAAAAAAGGACAGAAGATATAGATCAATTACAACAAAATGTCATTAACCCAGTCTTGATGTAGGGCGATGCGGGCATGACAAGCTAAAGTTGCTAGTGATCTGACCTCCTTTAGTTGAAAGCGTCGAGCCCTGTCAATACCAAAATAGTGCATATCTGATACTAAATAGAATCATACATGATTGGCGTCACTGAGTCTGGAACATCTTCAGAATTTGTTATCTGAGGAGGTTAATGTTACGAAATCGCTATAGATAAATATGTATAGAACACGATAACCAAACAAGAAAATACAAAAAAATATGAGAGAACTCAAATCTGACTTAAATCCACTTTGCACAAGTCAGATTTACAACTCTCTCACACGTATATCTCTTAATTGTTTTCCTACTTAAAGAATGACTTTTCTTTCTTGACCTTACACACAATACAAGATAGCTTACATATACTTGGAGGAAGCAGTGATTTTTTTTTATACAACTAATATGGGACAATATGTCTTATATACTCAAAGCCAAGTTGCAATCTTCTTTGAGTAACCAATGTGGGACATAAATACAAGACATATATCAACAATCTCCACCTTGACTTGTATTAACAAATTACTCTATAAGAAAAAGTGTAATATGTTTTCAGTACCTTCTTCAGGTACTCCACCTTGCATCTCCCTTAAAGGTAGGGATGCACTCCACCTTGAACTCAGCAAGAAAGAAGACGAATCAAGCTCAAGCAATGCTTGAACTTCTTTGTCATGACTGTCTTCGTGAGCATATTAACTGCACAGGTCCTCGGCCCTATCTGACGCTCACTGTAGCATAGCGTCAATCTCTTGTCCAACTGTAACACAGTAATCCCCTTACGTGCGTCAGTCCCATCCTTGAACACTAACGGGATCATCCACTCTGCCATCATCATCACCCCACAATATGGATTGAGCGTAGCGCTCGACTTCTCCATGAAGTCCATCCCAAGCACCACCCCAAGCTCATCCATGTCGATGATGTTGAAGTCGACCTTCCCTGTCCATCCGTCTATCCTCAAATCGACGTTCTTGACTACTTCCTTGTCTGGGCAATATCTCTCGTAACGCGGACCTGCACAGTAGAAGCATCCTCCTCTAGGCCGCCCATGAGCCTTGTGGTCACGAGAGTCACCCTGCTTGCAACTTCCCTCGTGCTTTTTCTTCCCTTTGTGATGGCGGCGACGTCCCTCATCTCCACTCCGCTCATCATCGGTTGCCTTGGGCGAGCCCCTTTTCGACCTACCGTCTCCCCCATCTTTGGCACGCTCGTGCCTTAGAGATCTCCGCCTCTCACCTTGCTTGAAGTCTTCCAACCTCTCAACAATCGCCATGCCGGAAGCCAAGTCATGAGGTTTCCTTCGCGACAACTCTGTGGTAACCCACTGCTACAACCCGTCAACGAAGAAGCATAGTCGTTGCCTCTCGGACATCTCCGCTATTTCGAGCATCAAAGCCAAGTGCTCCTTCACATACTCGCGGATGCTTCCCTTCTGCCTCAGCCGTCGAAGGTTAATCATCGCCATATCTTTGGTGCTCTCTAGATAGAACTACCTTTTTAGTTCACGGTTGAACTTCTCCCACGCATTGACGTTGCACCCATCCGTATAATGACGCCTCCACCATAAGTCAGTTGTATCTGTAAGGTACATGACCGTCGTTTGCATCTTCTCATCCTCGTCTCGATGTCGAGGGCTTCAAAGTACTGCTCCAAGTGCCAAAAGAAGTTATTCACATGTCTCGCCTCTCTCGCTTCATCGTGCGATCTTGGCTCCGGCATTTTCTTTTGACTTGGCTGCACCGCGATACACCCCTGCCTCGTAGCTCTTGTAAGTAACTGGTTCTTCTTGGAGCTCCGCGACTTGCCCCTTGAAGTCCTTGCGTCGTTGTACCTACTGCATGGTGAAATGGGCGACCTTCTCCTCGATCAAGTCATCTAGCTCCTCCGCGAATACATCGACTTTCTTCTCTAGCACGGCAAGTCGACTGTTTACCTCCAAGTCATCTAATCTATTGAAGACTAGCTCCACCTGACTTGCGACAGCCGCTGCAAGCGCTCTCCAAGTGCCTCGAGCTGGCTCCTCATGTGTGCTTTGGCATCCCCTATTGTACTGCTCCAATCCTTCACCTTGCTCTGCCATATGCCAAAATTCGACTTTCCATCGAATTATCACATACATAATTCATGGTCGTGTTGTTCTACATATTTATTCTCTGAAACCAATTTCAATTTTGCCCAAAAATAAACCTGAAAAGCTCTTGCTACAACTTATTACGAAATCGCTCTAGATCCCAAACAAGAAACACAAGAGAATTCAAATCCACTTTGCACAAGTCAAATTTACAATGCTCTTTTACGTGTATCTCTCAATTGTTTTTCTACGCAAAGAAGGGGTATTCTTTCTTGACCTTACACATAATACAAGGCATCTTACATATACTTGGAGAAAGTAGTGATCTTTTCCAATAAAATTAATGTGAGACAAGATATCTTATATACTCAAAGTCAAGTTACAATCTTCTTTGAGTAACTAATGTGGGACATAAATACAAGACATATATTAACCGTTAATATAAGAGAGATGTTTAGACTTTGTCCATGACATAACAACTAGGAGATTTGGCTTGAGTACTCCCCCAGACAGAAGCCCAAGAAGTTAATGCTGCAGACCCACACATGATCTAGAGGTTATTTGTACAAGAGATACCTGCAGACCCATACATGATTTGTAGGTTACTTGCACAAGAGATACCAATTCCGACTTTCAGATGTGTTTTATCAAAACATAGAGCAAAAGACAAAGAGCTAGTATTGACTTTAGGACACATGCACAGGTTATGGTTTTGTTGGAAAATGAAAGGAAATTTTGGGCCGGTGGGATTTCTAAGGTGAACCTTACTTATTGTTAGGTGCGGTTTGAGATTTAAGATTTTTGCGCTCAGGGTCATGACGTCGGAAATAACCATTGACGGTTGGAAGTTTGTTTGTCTAAAAATACTATGGTTCCTGTATCGAGATACACCCGTTGGTTGACAAGAGGGAAGAGGTTTTTGTTCTATATTTGCTTTTGTTTTTGGTTTTGAGAAGCCATGCAATAAGCCAGTCCCAGAAAGGAGTTACATTAAGTCGGATTTGACTCCTACAGGTCCACGGAACCAGATACAGGGTTTTAAAAAACGGCTGTTACGTATCGTAACGGCCGATTCATAACGAGTTTTTAGGGGTCCGATACCTTTATACACCGATATACATGTGCCAGTCAATTTTACAGGCGTATCGCCGTTACGAAACCGTAACGGGCGGTAACGGCGATAATTTCCGTTACGTACCGTTACGCAAGATATGAGATTTGAAATTTGTCCCCTTCCAAGAATTATTGGAGAATTTCCTGACTCCTACATCTCCTTCGAGCGCTAATAATTATTGGGAAGAACTACAACCACCAATTTTCCTCTCTACAAGTTCCTCTTCACTTCAACCACCAATTTACAGAAATAAAAAACATACAAATCAGAAACAAAGAAAGAACTGATCGGCATGTAGAAGAAGCGAAGCAATGAAGCCTGAAGGAGAGCAGCTGCAAACCGCCACCAAGCGCGGCTAGTACATCGGTGTTTGGCTGTCACCGGTGTTGACCGACTTGACTCACCTGGGCGGCTCACTGGTTGGGACTTGGGTGGGTGACTCACGACTAGGTGGCTGTGAGTGCATGGGGCTGTGTCGGACTGGGGCAGTGTCGTGGTGGGCGTGGGAGATTGGCGTCGGTGACGGCGTGGGAGTCGTGCGTGGGGGACTGTAAGAGACACAGTGTAGCGAGTCTTTTGACTTTTGAGAGAGAGGAAGAGAGCTTCAATTCAAATGGGTCAAAATTGTCAAATATTCAGATATTTGTTTATGACTTATGAACTACACATAATTAGTATTATATATTTAGATTTTATTACTTCTATCTATTGTTCTTCTATCTATTAAAAAGTAAGTGTATGGTTTTAACTTGAGATTTTAGCCTAACAATGTGTTTAAAACAAACTTTAACGTATTAAAAGTATTAAATTGAAACATCTTAAGCTCACAACCTTCGTATTATTGAGTTCTAATAATTTGTTAACGGTTAAAAAAAAATTTACAGTCGCGATAACCGATTTCCGTTACGTAACATTCAATACTCCCAATACCGTTACACCGCGGCAGCGATTACGAACCCCAATTCTGCGATTTAAAATCATGACCAGATATGTCTCACAGCAGGGCAGAAGAGAAAAATATGGTCCAAGGTTTCGGGTTCTAAGAGGCACAAGGGGCATAACGAGGTGTTTGAGATATTGAAGCGTTGTAGTTTCGATTGGAGGGGAGGCGATCCCATAAAGCTTGTCAGATGAGGAAACATAACTTGTTTGGAATCCTCAAAGCCCAGAGTATTTTCCAAATGTTTTCGTTTCCTGGAATCTTGAAGAGAGATCCCGCTTCCAGTAAATCAGTTGATTTTTCGAAATGGAGCCGTGTGTAGGCCGATTTAACCGAGAAGATACCAGTTGGTGTATGCTTCTAAACCTGTCGGTCTTCCATGAGATGTGGAGAAATGTGGATAACTTTGATTTTTTGGATAACCGAAGGACTGAAACAATTGTGTAAGATTTGATTATCTCAGGATCCTAAGTGTTGGCCTGGTTTGTAGTACAACATGGCCTTCATACTTCTGACATTTACCCAGTGTAATACTGAGAAGCACAGAGTGGCCACCGTGAACATAACAGGAAACATTGACTGACAGAATGATGTGGCTTTTGACATATGTACATGGTGCCATCTCCTCTACTTTTAAAAAATCTGACATTTACCCAGTGTGGTTTAGGAGCAGATCGAGTATCTAATTTTGTCGAAACAAACAGGACCGCCCATTTCTGCACCTATAAAAACTCTCCAACTTCAACTCGTTTGGTTGGAGTCGCCGGACAAAGTTGGGGGAGGATACACGAAGCGTAAAAAACACACGAGCAAAAGCCGCTCTTTCGTCTGCCGGAATCAGACGATCGTCTCACGCACACCCTTTCATTTTCCCACCATCCAAACAGCCCCAAATTAAACAAATCATACCCATTACTTCAGCCTGCTCTCTCTATCTCGTCCACTTCTGTCTCATCTTCAAGATTCTTCCATACCCTCCATCGCCCTTTAACTCTTTCACTTGTCTTGTACTTATAACCACTCTCGCCGGCTAATTTTTCAAGGGTTCGTAACTTACCTTATATATGTGTGCATAGTCATCTTATTTTGAGATCAATTCAGTTGAATAGTGCCATGGACGAGGAAACACCATTGGTTGTTGAACGCTCCAGAACTGAACCCGTGAATCACACCAGAGATGTGCATATACTTAGCTGGGCATTCTTGTTGATTTTCTTGGCTTTTGGGGCTGCTCAGAATTTGGAGAGTACCATCAACACTGTGAGTCTTTCTTATTACTCCATTTGTATCGTAATATTGATCCCTTTTGCAAATTTCTTTGTACTCTCTCCGTTTCATGATTTTTGTCACCTGTGACTTTTTAAATTCTTAGAATACGATTTCTATTTGCAAGTATTGACTTTACTTAATGTTTTTGGTATAGTGTGCCTCGTAAGAAATTCTTATTTTTTGATTAGTAACTAACATTTGAGTTCAAGTCAATGTTTAGGTGCTCAAATCATATCCTAGAAATTTGCAAAAACTCAAAGGGGACAAAAATTATGAAACAACGATATGGCAATGGTTTGACAAGTCATACTAATGACATAAACTGAGTAAAGTCAATTTCTGCATATTCATATTTTATTTTAGCAATTTGCAAAAAGCCGCGCTGAGAAACAGAGCAACATATTGTTACTTATCTGAAATGACATCCAAATGTTTTGCATATTGGCCGTAGTACCTTCAGTGTTAGTTGTATACTAAGCTGATTCAATTTGGCTGGATGGTTTTGAGATTGAATGTTGGTTTTCAGGAGGGAGATTTGGGGACAATTTCACTTGGGATATTGTATTCGTCTTTCACATTTTTCTCGTTGACTGCATCCTCGGTGGTTCGAGTGATCGGGTCCAAGAGTGCTCTACTACTTGGGACTACTGGGTATTGGTTGTTTATAGCTGCCAATTTGAAGCCAACATGGTAACTAGTTTTTCCTATGTCCACATAGTTTAATGCAGTTTGGTTAGTGAAAACTTACTTTCCCGTTTCTTTCGAACATTTTGGTGAAAGTGTATACAAAAGGTCCATGTCAGTGAACCGGGAAGTAACATTTTCATAGCAAGTCCTTCTCCACCCGCTGTTTAAAACAAGCAAAAGCAAATGAATGGCATCATCTACTGTTAGTCCTAATTTTAGTGTTTTTAGGTTAAAAAATAGGGATATGCACGCTATAGGGATCGAGTTGTATCCTTCCAAAGAGTTAAATTATGTTTGAGAGTTGGATTAAAATGATTCTGATAATGTTTTAAATATTTCTTCCTAGTCTCTATGATCTTACAATTTAAATTTTTGGTCCTATAAAATATTTCTTCCGAGTTTGTATGATCTTACAATTTGGATTTTTGGTCCTTTCAGTTTTTCAAATTTCAATTAGTTATTTGTGTGTAGTTTAAAAGTAAAGGAATATTGTCTTTCCAGATATTTTAATTGTGAAGTGAAAAACAGTTGTCATATTTATAAGAAGTAAAGATGCCCTCACGACTAGTATGCTGATGCAGAAACTCATTTAATCTACACTAGAAATTCCTTGATAGAGAGTAAATTTCTATGTCTGTTCAACTTAGCCATTGAAAATTCGATGGATAATGAGGATTTGTTTATATTTCAGACTTTTGTTCCCCACTTTAGGCACCTTTCAGAGTTGATCTTTTTCCCTGAATAAACATTCATTGTGGTTACACAAACAAAAGTTTGGCAGGACTTTTATTTGTTAGTGAAAATTGCATTTCACATGCCATGAACCTGAAAATGAAACAAGATATCATGCAAGACGTATTATGTTCTTAAAGAACCGTTCTATTTTTCTTTCAGTATTATATGTCACTGTATGACATTATATATCACTGTATAACTCCTCTATGTAGAACTTTAACATTGACCCACTTGAAACTCGCCCAACAAGATACCTACTGCGTAATGCTTTAAGGTACTTGGTCACTATGTTATATTTTCTGATGGGGAACACAACCACAAAATAAGAAGAAAAACAGAGAGAGAGAGCTCTTGCTATTTTTACTACATAGTAATTGAAACGTCAAGCTAGCTTATGGATTTCATCAATACTTGTAGCCTCACTGCCATTACCTATTACTTACTGTTGAGATTACTACTCAGCATCCACATGTTCTCTGATAAATTCCTACAATCAAGTCTTGTCTCACTGCTTAGTACTACTAAACCAAAGTACGAAGTACGAAGATAGCATAAATAGACCAAAGGACCCTAAAATCTCTAGTAACTAGTAAGACGGACCTTTCAAATAGCTAAAAATTACTCCCTCCGTCCCTAAAAATTTGATCTGATTTCCTTTTTTTGGCCGTCCCACAAAAATTGATCACTTCTAAATTAAGAAAGATTCTGTAGGTATTTTTACATATTTACGCTTATTATACTTTTTTTATTCTATTTTTCTTTCCACATTTAACTCTCTACCAACTCATTTTCTCTCTCCTGGCCCACCACTTTACACTTTTTTATTTTATTTCTCTATCCACATTTAATACTCTACCAACCAATTTTCTCTCACCTGGCCCACTCTCTTCCTCCCTCTCTCTAAAGGGTAAATAGGAAAAACACACAATATATAACCTAAATCCTTAATATGCTTGCAAATTCATCCGGATCAAATTTTTAGGGACGGAGGGAGTAACATTTAACAACAAACTTATGAATTTTCAAGGTCTTGGTAATTATTTATCAAGCCCCAGCGATTTTATAAGTTTGTTGTAAGCCCTTTTTCAAATTTCAGCTATTTAAAGTCCATCTGTTAATGTCACGTCTATTTTTCCGTTAAAAGAGCTCAAAAGTGCTTGGCATGCGATTTATAAACAAAGAATACAAGGGGTATACAATGGCAATATACAAATACAACCAAACTTTCAAAAAATCTAATTCGCTGAGCTAACTTGTTTTACACCAGTGATCTAATTAAACTCACACTTGCCAATGATGTTTTTTGTGTGTGTGTGTGTGTTTGGGGGGGGGGGGGGGGGGGGGCACTGTGTGCGTGTTGCTGTGTGATTTCTGTGTGTGTGCAGGTTGCTGTTTAGTGGTTGGTGGTGGACTTGGTTTTTGTTATTAACTCCATAATAGAGAATTAATAACAAAACCAAGCCACTCCTCGCCTGGCCACTGTCATCATCATCAATGCCGCCCTCATCACCACCTTGCCAAACACCCGGCTCACCCTTGACGGCGGCATTGATGATGGTGACAGTAGTGGGGCAAGTGGTGGCTTGGTTTTGGTTATTAGTTCTTGAGTTTGCTAGGTCATGCTTGTGAGCCGATCTGCTGGTCATTGGTTGCTGAAGTGGTGGTGACACAGATGTGGCCTTGATTATGGTGGTGGGTGTTGGGCTGGTGTAGTTGTGGTGGCACTTCACTAAAGGGACCGGTCTGATTCTAATGAAAAATAAGAAGAAGAAGAATAAAAGTGAAATCTGGCCAATAACATTTGGGATGCTTCCCTTGGTTTTTGCCACGTGTGTAGCAAGTGAGCTATTTCAATGGAGAAATAGATGGGACATTAATAGAAGGACCTTTTAAATAGCTGAAAAATTGAAAAAGGGCTTACAACGAACTTATGAAATCTCAAGGGCTTGGTAAATAGTCAGCTCAAACAAGAAGGTCGAAACAGCATAATAAGCCGTAGATCATTGAACAGCGGTTTTATCATTTACTTACATGCATAATGCACCTATCTTGAAGACTTTTCATGTTGCATGCTAGTAGTTGTAGACTATTGTTCCTAATTAGGGCAGTATTGGCAAACTTGAAAATGGTTTCTGCTGTTTCTTGAATCTTAATTTGAGCTAGTGGGATCAGATGCACAGTCCATTTTTTCCATAATTGATGTTATTCTTTTGGGGAATGAGTTCAGCAGCAGATACACATACTTGGGCATGGTTTAAATAACTGTTGTCAGTGATAATTTATTTCTCTTGCTTGCAGTGTTTAGGGATAACCAACCCGCAAGGCTTTCATTCAGCTTCTCATGCATATTTTATGATGAATGGTTCAAAACGGTGTTTAATCACTCAGATTCCTGAGATGTCACCATTTTTGTTGCAGGTCTACAATGGTACCAGCTTCTTTGTATCTTGGATTTGCTGCTTCAGTAATATGGGTTGGGCAGGTGGAAGCTCCCCCCCCCCCCCCTTCCTCTCTCTCTAAAGAGTTTTTCTAACTTTTGGTTACAATAAAGCTATAACTCTTCCCTGATATTGTGGTCCACAGGGGACATATCTTACTTCGACCGCTCGCAGTCATGCAGATGATTACAATGTACATGAAGGAACTGTAATTGGCCACTTCAATGGGGAATTTTGGGGGATGTTTGCTAGTCACCAGGTGCCCAGCTAAGAACTATTATTTTTCCATTATTTCTACTTCCAACCATTGCATTGATGTCTTTCTTTTGTAGTTAAATGATATTCTCTCTTTCTATTGAAATGCAGTTAGTTGGAAATCTCCTTTCCCTTGCTCTATTGAAGGATGGGATGGTATGCATGCACTTCTACTTCCTGCATTTGTCTGTGATCAGTGATTCTCGTTGCTTTAAGAACTCATCATACCTGTCTTGGTAACTGGAAAATATATCCTGCTGGATTTTATTTTTTTTTGGTTTTTGGTGAGTGGGACTTAAAAGATAGAAGTTTCTTGTAGATTCAAACAAATCCTGTTTTGCATTGCTCCGCTTTGTTATGCACTGTTGCTCTGCTTCTCGAAACCTAGAAACATTCCTATACAAATTCACTGAGTTTGTGGGGGCGACTCTGGTTTCTTTGATAAATGTCTTTTTCTTAACACTACATGGGCCTTCGCAAAAACAGGATTTCGCGCATACAATTATTTAATGCAGTTATCTATAACTTTATGTTATATGCAGGAATACTTTTGGGGTAAAGGAATCTTATTGCTAGAATAGGGCTCGATTACATGCATGGTAGACTTCTATACGTGTGATGGTGTGTGTAAATAACTTAAAAGACCCTTTGAGGCCGTCATCCAAGTCCTTGTTTTCGTGGTCCCAGGTTCTTGATTGGACATTCTTATGGTTTTATGTAGATCACTTACTGTGCATGATATGGTAATGTTAGCACTTAGCAGTAGCCCTTCAAATGTCGGTAGGGTTTTATCTCTTAACCTATTCTTAAGGAGTAATGCAGTCTCTGCATGATAATGAGGCTTTTGTAGCTTGATACAGCTAGAGCTTAACCTTAGTTGGATGGGCAATACCACTGTGTCAACATACAATTAGCTGTTGTCTGAAGCATATGTCTAAATTAATGAGTAAAATGAAGCATTTGTTTCACGTCCTACCTCAGCATCAATTCATGTTTACTTAGAAATCTACATATGATATGGAATTTTTTCACATCACTGCAGGGTGGAAGTACTAGTGGGACAACTGTCCTTTTCATCGTCTTCCTCTGCAGTATGACTTTAGGTACCATTCTTATGTGCTTCTTACGCAAAAGGGATGGTAAAAAAGAAGAGGGACTACAAAAATCTGCTGTCAGTTTCTATTCTTCCGTGGTGTCCTTGTCAAAGTCGGTCATTACTCCACTGTATGATGTACGACTACTTCTAATAATCCCACTTATTGCATATTCAGGCTTGCAACAAGCATTTGTATGGTAAGTAGTAGTCAACTAATGATGCAACTCTGTGTGATCATTATTGTACTGTCAACTTGCGCATTTTTTATGTTGCTATTTGTTATCTTTCTTCTACTGAGCATGAAACCTTCATCATTTTAGGGCGGAATTCACCAAATATGTTGTTCAACCCATTCTTGGAGAGGCTGGCGTGGGTGGTGCAATGGCGGTGTATGGGGCCTTTGATGCGATTGTGAGTATGCAATTGAAGCAATAAGTAATATGATTTGCCAGTAAAGTAATCTTCAAAATAACCAGCCCACGTCAGCTCACATGCACCAATTTTGCACAAGCCACCTATATGTATTTCATGGTAAGGAAAAAAATATTGTAAAGATTTTCACCCTCACCAATGTCTTTCCCTTATAGAAACGAATATTCAGTAACACATTAATTGTGATCATATGTTTTTGCGTTTTCTTGTGGTCCTGTATTTTCTTTGTGTGATGACATATTTCTCCAGCTACTGTACTGTTGTAAAACCAGTCATCTTAGGTAGAGTTTCTGATTTTAATCCGCAATATGTCGTTTTAAAGTTTGGTTCTAATATGTTAATCTTGTTGCAGTGCTCACTAGCTGCTGGTCGACTTACCTCGGGTCTCAAATCAATCACCTTAATAGTTTCTGGAGGAGCTTTTCTTCAGGGTATTGTATTAGTCTGGCTTCTGCTTAAGTGGAGGTTAGTTCTCTTGTGAACTCTAGTTGGTAAATCCGTCTTATAAACCAAAACCTTTAAGTGATAACTGACTTGGGCTTTTATCCTTATTTTTTTCTTCCTCTTCTCTCTTTCTTGGATGTCCTCATGCAGCGTAAGTAGCAGTGTACCTGGCATAATCTACCCTCTTCTTATAGCGGCATTATGGGGCATTGGGGATGGAGTATTGAATACACAGCTTAACGCTTTGATTGCGATGCTCTTCAAGCATGACACGGTAGTGATCTTTTCTCTTTGTTAAGGCCAGCATTTATTTGGTCCAGATTTTTTCTTTTGTCTACCGATCCTTTATTATGTATAACTAAGAAAGATGGCGGTGACCTCGTACCAAAAGAAAAGAAGAAAGATGGTGGTAACTTAGTTTACAACAGGAGTAGGAGAAACTTGTGTCGAAGTAATGTAAAGATGACGCTTAAGTCCCACTACAGATGGCACTTCCAGTCTTATTGAAGGCTGGTAAATGTCAAGAAAAGAAAGTGCAAATGTGTTGGGAAACTGAAGCCTATGGCCTACCATTTTGAGGTTCCATTTACCCCTGCTATAATTACAGCCACATATCTAGTTTCTTATAAGCGAGAAGGCTATGGTGAAATGGTGCACCGATGATTTCTTTTAGGGGAAAAAGAAAAAAACAGCGAGGTTATTTTTTACGGTTTTCCATTTGGTGGTGGGAGTTTATATTTTGGCTGTCTATTCAACTGTGGGAGTAGATGGTTTTCTATTGGTGAGAAGGCTATGGTGCAATTCATGGTTACCTATTAAACAACTAATAAGCAAAATTAGGAAGTTAGTTTATCGGTTTGCTTAGTTGGTTCTCGGAGTTTTTGTTCTGGTTTTGGCTTTTGTTTAGTTATTGACTGTTGGGGAGAACTGGCCTGTAAAATTCATTCCTTCTTCCTTAAATCTTGAGTGACTTGTGGCTTATAGTTAATGTCGTCTTACTTTTGGTACAGGAAGGTGCCTTTGCGCATCTCAAGCTGTGGCAGAGTGCTTCTATCGCAATTGTCTTTTTTGTAAGCCCATACATAACATTGCAGGCGATGGTGTGTGCTATGCTTGCTGCACTTTGCATCTCGTTAGCTGCGTTCCTGTTTCTGACGCTCAAGGTAGAGAGAGTATTCTCATCTAGTTCCTCTTGATAGTCAACAATGCTCGTGAAACGGGTTTTTTCTAGAAACACAATTGATCATGCCTCGCATGTTGGTATCCTTCATGCTGTATCCACATGTGAATCTGCTAGTGTTTCCGATACAAGTCTGAAATTCTGTACATAGCTTGCAGTGAGCTTTCTAATACAAAGATCCATGTTGTGTCGTACTTCTTTTTCTCCAATCATTCTTGTGGATTCCAAACTTGAGGGATTGTTCCCATTGGAAGATGTGAACGTCTATGTAATAGGCAGTATCAAATTCACCTATTATGCGTCTGATGTACTCTGTTTCAGATATTTTCAAGCCTAGCTCATGATAGGGAGAGCGCATGGGGGTCAGTTTCGTTGTTTGGATTCCTTTATATGCTTGCTTTGCCCGGGAACACGGTCTTAGCGGAATCGCATAAATCCTATTTTTCGCTTGCTTTGATTTAGCTATTCCACAACGTTGATATTAGTTGCCAAGCCAATGTTGGAAATTGTGGTCTTACATTTGCTCTGCCTTATGTTGACAATTGAAAAAACAGATGAAATCTTTGTTTAGCCGCACATATCGCCGTGGAGTCCCAAAAGATTCATGAGATTATGAAAAAACATGAATACTATAATACCCAGAATGGTTCAGATCGAAAACGTACATGACTGCAATGTATATTATGTTTCACACAAACTTGTTCATTCTCTAGACGCTTAGACGAGAGAGTATATTATTTTATCATGTTTTACACATTTGTTTGTTCGTTGTTCCAAAATTAGGGTGAACTGGGTTATCATTTGAAATTACTCTGACCGAACAATTGCTGTGAAAAGTTTGACTTTCAAACCGGTATCAAAAGTAGTTACCTGAAAACATAATGCCATGTCCCCATTTAGTATCCAGAAAGGTTAAAACGGACATGACTGCAATGTATATCATGCTTTGTATAAATTTGTCTATTATGCGCTTAGACGAGTGAATATACTATTATATAATGCTTTACACAAAATTATTAATTCGTTGTTCTAAAATTTGGATAAACCGGGTTTTTATTTGACATTACCCTTAACGTTAATTCTCGCCAAAGACCCGTTACGGTTATCTCGCCGGGAAATGTTTGACTTACAAACGTCGATCGAGTATCGAAAGTACTAACCTAAAACACGATGGCACGTAGGGATGGCAATGGGGCGGGTCGGATGCGGATTTTACAAAATCCGAACCCGCCCCGCTACTCAGTGAACTTTGCCCCGCCCCGGTCCGGGTTATTTATGTTAAATACCATAACCGATCCTATGTAGATTTAGGAACCTCGAACCCGCCCCGTTTCGCCCCGTTCCCCGCTGTAGCACGCAAAAAAACGTTGCCTACCACCACTTCCAATTTCCAAAAAGCATTTGGGTTTTAAAGTGAACGTAATTAATAGAAGACATGGAAACAAACAAACCAGAATGCATTCTCTTGTTTTATGGGTATACACATATATAAAAAGATGAAATCCTGTTAAAAATCATGCACCCAAAGTATTACGTATAACCATTCTCAATCATAAGTTTGATGTACAAAACTTGTTTACTCATTTTCCAGAATTTGTTTCCTCGTAGGGAACGTAAACCAAACCAAATACTGAAAACCCATCGTAGTGTTATTAGTGGAGGCCCCTGCATGATCAAAACCCATCGGATTTCACCAGGTTTATTCTGATTTTTAAGAATACATTTACTCTATCTATAGCAAGAACAAGCGGGTGGGTGCGTACCTGGACACCGCAGATCCAACTCTGAGAGCCGTGCGCCTTGCGGTGCTGTGGTGGTGGTTCGTCGCAGTAGATCCAACTCTGAGAACAAGCTCGTCGCAGTGGTGGTTCGTCGCAGTACTGGCAGTAGATCCAACTCTAAGAACAAGCTCGTCGCAGTGGTGGTTCGTCGCCGTGCGGTACTGCGATGGAGAGCCGTGCGAGGTGCGGTGGGCTCCAATTCGTGAGGTGGATGGAGAGTGGCCGAGCCGTGAGCCGTGCGCCGTGTGGGTGGAGAGCGGCCGTGCTGTCGAGATTGGAGAGGAAAGCACCAATCTGAGTAGGGTATGTTGGAAAGTAGACATATATATATGGTATAGATGGACGGCTAGGATTAAGTAAGCTATTAGGGTAAGTATACCGGGGCGGGGTGGGGCGGTATAGGTAAATACCATATCCGACCCTAACCCGCTGCAGGTTTTTTTAAAAAATACCATACCCGCCCCACGACCCGGTCAAAGTCAAAAAAACCCGTTCCTATCGGGGCGGGGCAGAAATCCGCGGGTTCGGATTTTTTTACCATCCCTAATGGCACGTCCCCATTCAACCGTTCTATTTAGCTCGTCTATCATACCGAACCAACAAACGGAGCAGATAAGAGGAGTTAGTCTGCCTGATCTGTACGTGTCTCTGAGTTGACGTTTTCATCTCCAACACCACGACCAACTAATCATGTTAATCTCAAAGGTGGTTGAGATTTGGTTCATCTCCTCTAACCACACACAAACTACATAAACGCAAGCTCTGAAGATCCATACCTATCAAGTGTTCTTGAGATGACTCTATCCCTTGTCAACACGATGCTCCAGAGGCTCACCCCAAGGTTGCCGTTGCTAGTCTACGCGGCGACGTGGACGACCCTTTTGACCGTGACGGTGGCTGCGGCCTCGTTCTGGCCCGAGCTCGCCTTCGTTTCGGCTGTGAGTCCGAATTCTTTGTTCTCAAGGGCGTGTCCAGTGGAAGGGCCGTCGTGGGTGAGGGTTCCGGTGGACGTTCCAGCGGAGGTTTTCTGCCTGCCGAGTAGTCTTTTCGGGAGGTCCAAGATGGACTTGTTAGTCCCTCCGGTTTTTGCTGCGGTTGTCGTCGCAGGCTCGGCTTTTCTCGTCCGAGCTCTTGGTTTGTGGGAGGTGGACGAGGAAATGCGATGAACAGCCTTTTTGTTGCTAGATGTTACGCTGTCATTCCTTGCGAAAACAAGAATCCTAATTTTCATGGCCAAATTTGGCCCCAGAGAGAGAGAGAGAGAGAGATTGGAAGTAAGCATTAAAGGTCTATCGGTGTGTGTTTTCAGGTCACCGGAGAAGTGGTCATTTTTTATCTTATGGGGTCAGGTAAGGAATGATGTAGCCGAACCTGTGAAGAATTCCATTTAATTGAACTCTTTTTGGAATACCAATGTTGGTTCTAATGGGATTATATTTCTTTTTTGTAATTGGTTCTCAAAAGTTGATTCTAATCGAACGAGAATCAATTTCAGAATAAAAAGGGGTAGAAGTAAGTTTGGTGTGGCGAAATTATCATGTGAATATGCGATAACACCCAAAATGAGAATGAGTTATAATCTATAATCTGATGCATTCACATTTGAAAAGGAGCATTTAATGTCTATTTATATACTAGGATGTTTTGGTAATGCTCTAGGTCTCGGTTAAACTTGATTCTTCAAAATTGGGATAATTCTCTTGATCAAACCCGATTCTCAAAAATCAGCGATTACATTTTTTTGCTCAAAAAACAAAAACCAGTGATTACAACTTTTTGCCAAGTTGGATGTAATCAATTTTGACCATTATAGAATTAAATCCAAACACCCTCAAGGTGTATACTCCTTTGTTTGGTAGCTTGAATATTTTTAGTTCTTCGGAGAGGCCATATCACCCTCATTGATGCTATCCCCCTTCATTTGCAACTAAAAGGTGAATTCCCAACAGAACTTTTGAACTTTCAGAGGTGGTTGGATATCACAAAGGAAGAGGGGATTTAGCATTTCCTTCTATTCCAGGTTTTTAACCTACACCCACAACTAGCTCCAACTGAAAAGAAGTATCTCAATACAGACTCGAAATAAGCCTTCAAATCTTGGATAACAGCATATTCATTGTAAATATAAAGATGATCACAGACTTGATATTGGGAAATCCTACATAATTCAAGCGTCCCGAGGTGAATTGACCGACTTGTTGCTGAAGTCCCACAGCTGCTTTGCCAAGACTTCATCTTTGGCAAACTTGCTTGGTTCCCACTCATTGCAGTCCAGGAAGTATTTCCCAGTTACACCTTTCAACTTAGGGTGGAGCGCGACGTAGCATGTTGTGGCTGCTCCCTGAAATTGAACAGAAAGGGCCATTATATCTATATCTTAAGCACAAAGAAGAAGTAAATGATTTTCTAGCTTTTCTGTCATACTCTGGTTTTAAAATCCTACTCAACTGTTGAACACAACTTTCACAGACACCTTAGCTGAAATCTTGTCATTTGATTACTTCTGCTGAAATTGCAGGATGCCAGTGCTTATTTGTAAATTACATGTTCGAGTAGCGTTGCTCTCAAACTTATCCGTAGCATCGTTCAGATCATTACCTCAACATTCGGTTCGGCTGAAATGCAGCTTGTATACTACACCTCGTTCTAATCAAAGGATGGGAAAGGTCTCACACACAGTTATTTGTGGGTTTTCATCTTGCCAAAAGGCCTTGAAAGGTATGACTCAGAGAGCAATTGGCTGGATATTCTAAACGGTGACACAGCTTGGCAATGGACGTGTTCTAGGATTCAAAATAGTGGAGCCAATCATCAAGTAGATGTTTCTTACTAGTTTTGGAAGAACTTGAACAGAAAGGCTCATCGGCAAAGCCAATTATGGTCAGAAAATGTGTCTGTTCTGGGTTGACAATTTGAAACAAAAGCGAAAACATTAGGGCAAAGTTGAACTACAGAGAAGCGGTTGATGCTAAATGTCTTATGTGCCTATTTCTCCTTTTAGAGTACACTTCTTTAAATGAAAATGCAATAATTACCTGAGGGACATTCTTCCATAGGAGACAAGTGCACACCTTCAAGATTTCTGGAAGAATAAAAGAATTAGAACAGAGCAGACACCCTATTTACTTCGAGATGCCTTCTTGTTTCCTTGTTTCCCTCGCCGGAAAGTACATGAAAATGACGTAATACTTACTCATCAGAAATCCAGAATATTTGAAGAGGTTTGTCATTATTAGCCCCGGGTGCACGGAATTGACAGTAATATTTGCTCCCTCTTCCTGCATGTCATTAGCAAGTGAAGACATGAGAACAAAATCGAAAGATGCGAGCAAAATAAGACAAATTTTCTGGAGACTGCCAACTAGAAAATAGTATATCCTTTGCGTCTTCTTTGTTACATAAAATGCAGTTGGAATTTCACAATCCCACCAAAAAGGCCTCTGGTGTAGGAGTAGAGAGAGAGAAAAAAAAAAAAAGAGGCGATAATTAGCCATTTCATTCAGAGCTGGCCTTAAGAATTCAGTGCTCTTGATGTGCCAGAGGGAACTTCCAAATTGAAAACATATGGCCTACCTGCAAGTGTCGAGAGAGCTCGTTGGCATGCAATATATTCGCCAATTTTGATTGCCCATATGCCATTTTATCTGAATAACTGGCTTTGAGGAAAGAAAGGAGAGAAAAGAAACATGTACACGTTATAGTTCACATAAACATATAATCGACCACAAAAAGACTGAAGCGCCTGCAAGACACAGGCACACCTGTTTTGATCATTGATCTTCTCAAATCGTATCCCTTCTCTGTATGTATGCATGTGGGCTATGGAGGATAAGTTCACTATTCTACCCTCAATACCGGCAACTCTTGCTGTATCCTTCATTTTTTCAAGGAGTAGGTTCGTCAAGAGGAAGTGACCTAAGAATGAACAAGGGTAAATAAGGATCATAAGGAGGAGACTTAGGCATCTTTGTTGCATAAATACTCACATCACAATTTTCTAAGAGATCATGTTCCCATTTCCGTACGACCCTAAAGGAGAGCCCTCCAGTAAATCTAGACTGTAAAATCACAAAAAATCTACATACCCCAGAATTATATAACGACAAGGAAAAAGTTCTTAGATGGTTAACTTGTTAGAATTAGGTCTCTTTTACTGGGACGGAAGGAAAACTACTTACCAATATGATTTGTTGCAAATTGTACCTCTATCCCATCTTCTGAAAGCTGGAAAGGACAGAACATAATGCCAGCATTGTTTCTGACAATTCAATGTTTCTCTTGATTAGATAACAATGACAGAGTTCTTCACTATTGTATCATCTTGTCAAAATTACACTCGCAAAAACACCACACCGGGAGAGAGGGACAGAGAAATTACATCAAGATGTTAAGAGGAAGGTTTAGAGCCTTGAAGCTATCAGCAAAGGCTCTAACCGACTTCATTGAGCAAAGGTCGAGCTTCAAAACATCAATCCGAGCAGTTTCGTTGTCTACAAGAATGCTCTTCTTTGCTTCATTTGCAGCCTCCAAGTTCCTTGCGGCGATAATGACGTGGGCTTTTCGAAGAGCTAAAGTCCTTGCGGTCTCCAGGCCAATTCCACTAGCCCCTCCTGCACTCCACATTAAGTTATCGTTTGAGAAAAGACTTTCATATACCATCATATCAGTATTGTTTCTTATAGAAGAATAACCGCATACGATATGAAAACATAACCAAGCCCCACTACTTTCTCCGGAGAAGTACATCATAATATCAATCAGAGAACATTGATGCAATGAACATGAAATCCACAACTTACACGAATGTACTTCCTCTAATCCACTTAATCCTAATATCACATGGTTCACGTTTCATGTCTTTGTTTTTTAAATGTGTTTGTGTGGTGTTCCTTTAGAAGCCCCGGTCTTAGTTCGCTCTTACTTTCTACATCTGCTGCTCCCCTTAGTTTTGCAAAATTTTCAACTGCAGGAAGGAACCTAGCTCCATTTCAAACAGAAAACTCACATGCTTTAATGTTACTTGCATCCTCCCATAGAGCATCACATATATGCTAGATCCACATATGTGATGCTCTTTCATCTTCCCATGGACATAAAAATTGTGCGTGTTGGGGTGGGAGTGGGGGCTGACAAATAAGTATATATTTTACACACAGAATAGGGGATGATCTTATTAGCAATCCTTTTAGCCTAATGATATGTACACAGTTTTTGTAGAAGGTAAAATAATGAAAGCTGATAAAATTTCCAAATAACTTGGGAAGATGTGGTTACTAAATATGAAAAGAGGTTGTCACAACAAGATACTGCAGGTAGTCTAGGCACCTACTACATCAGTATCTTTGAACTATGGCAATAACGTTTCCCACAACAAATCACGATCTGGTGCATGATGGCGGTTTCGAATGCACCACACGTTCCCGACGATTTTACTACAAAATGTAGGGATTTCACTCTATCTGGCAAAACGATAGGTAGTTTACCGTACCCATAGACGTTACATTTGCTTGTTCATTTATTGATTTTTTTGGTCATTTGGTAGTAAATTTTGGTCGGTGAAACAAGAACATATGGTGCAAACGGAGCCATAGGAATGCATTATATAATTCCCCTCAAATTACCATAAGAAGAAGAAAGGAGTAATTAAATTTCAAATCTTTACATCCATCTAGTCGATATGTGCAGGTAAAAGTACGTTAAAAATTATTTGCGATTTTACGGCTCGTACTACAACAAACGCTTTTTCTTTAATAGACGTAGAGGTGGCAACGTGGATCCAGATAGCAATACAGGTGGCATCATATCCAAGACCTCCTTCGTCGTGTAAATATTCAGCTATAAACAACGCCACGTCAAGATCGGGAGGTTCAGGACTTCGCAATGCAATCGAAAAATTCTTAGATGGATAACTTGGCAGGGATGGCAATGGAGACTTGTCGCCCAAATTTAGAATTGTTTGCATAGAACCCCACTTTATGCTGGGGTGGTCAGCCCCCGTTTTCCGTCTCCACGGATCACGTGCTGACGACTTCCAACGCAAAAACTTTTCAAAAAAAAAAAAGAAAAAGAAATCAGTATTTGAAGCTACATAATTGCCCTCAAATTCAAATTTAGATGCTTAAAAGACATGCATGTAGATTCCAGGGTGAATGCAAACGTCCCAGATTAAACGGGCATCCATTGATTAAGCCCAAAACCAAATCTTCAACCAATCTGATTGACTGAATTCAGAGATAACCAAGTACCAGTATGACTATATCATCATCACTATGCACAGACAGAGATAGCAATCCAATTTGTATATATAGGTATAGGTATCTCACTCAGAAAACCATGCATATTGTTTACCAGTAACAATAGCAGTAAGGTTGCTGGCATCAATCCCATCAGTAACCTGTTCAGCAGTTGAAGCTGAACCAAACCCACTTGGCCCTGGTATTCCTGTCATCAATGTAAAGATACCCATCTTCATCTTGTTCTAACACCTTCCCTGCACCCACGCCACTAATATACACAGTCAAGTACACAGAGATATGAAGTGAGAGACAGAGAGACTCGGGACTGCTGAAAAAGGCAAAAGAAAGTGCATGAAAAGCCAGAAACTTGATAGAAGAGTGAACAAATGGAGCAAAATATAGGAAAGTTATGGTTCGGTGAGTTGTTGGTAATAAATTCGGCAAGAAAAGAGAAGAGAGAGAGAGAGAGGTGGGGTATGTGGGCATTAATGGCCAGTCGGTGACTGGCCGTGAACAGTAAGTTCCTTCACCCACCTTCCAACTATCATATCTTCAAAATTCCAGGACAAGATAACAGCATATCTCGACGATCTTCTTATCTTGGTAAACAACAAGAATGGCCAGTTTTGAGCTTAGCTACTGCGCCCATGTGAGTCGGGGTTATCTGTTGAGCCTCTTCTCTTCTACAAGTACAGAGGAGTGAAGGGTGTACAACCATGACGTTGATGTGGCGGCCACTGCGTGTGTGCTTTCAATTGGCGACCAAAAATGCACCGCTTCATTGTGGTTTTATTCGTGAGGCATTTAATTTAGAACTTCAAGATAAACTACTAGTAGAATCATTGGGAATTTGGGATCCCGTTCGTAGAGAATCCATTTGAAATTGATTCTAAAAGTAGAATTAAATTTAAATTTTAATTACTTTTTAAAATTATATTTACTCTATTTTAAACAGAATTAATTTGTTGTTTGTCAAAAGTAGTTGTATTTTAAAATTTTAAAAAAAAATTAAATAAAAAATGCTTCAATCAGTTTTATTATGACAAAATAACTATAAAGAATACTAATAAATAATTTTTTAATATATATTTAGCGCAGTAATATTAACATAACTTTCGGTTATAAATAACTACATTGCACACATAAATTTTTGAAAAAAAAAAGTTATTTTCACTCGCCTATAAAAGTTATTTACTTCTCATTTTAAAAAGTTATTTTCACTCGCCTATAAAAGTTATTTACTTCTCATTTTAAATTATAAGCACCCATATTCTCATGTTAATGTAGATAGTGCATAACTTTTTCAAATTAGTTAAAGGGCATGTGATGTCCTTTTGTAAAAAATATGGAGATAGTATGATAAATTCTCACTTTTCAAGGCCATGAATTAGATCAGTTTTTAACTTTTTGAGACAGATTATCTTTTTGCCAAACATCCACGTACTTGATTTAATCTAGATTAAATCAAATTTGGTCATCCAAAAATTAATTCCAAGCACGCATCTCTTCTCATTGTCATCACCCATCAAGCCTTTGTCCTAGACAAATTGCATTCTATTATTTGAATTGTATTCATAGCATATAACTCTGTTTAGCACTGGTCGTTAATTGATTTCACCCTTCCTCTTTTTATCCGCACTTAAGAGCGGCTCTGTATGAAATACACGGATGCTGAAATTCTAACTTTCGATAGGTGTCAACTAGCACTGGTCGTTAATTGATTTCATCCTTCCTCTTTTTATCCACACTTAAGACCCGCTCTGTATGAAATACACGGATGCTGAAATTCTAACTTTCGATAGGTGTCAACTAGCTATCGAACCTAGAATTTTTCTGAAAATGGGTTCTAGCTAGAATACATTAGCATCTACACCATGCTTTTTTATCACCTTAGAGGCATTAGTGGCTTATTAACCCAACTTCATGGTGGGCAATTTGTCAATAATATGGCAACGTTAAGGGATCAGGGATTGATCCTCACCTATTCAGAGAACTAAGTGGCTTTTAAGGGAGCGCTACCCTCCATTGTGTACATGCCCCGGGCTTAGGCCTAACAATGGATTCCCACTGGGATGATTTATATTCAATTAGCTAGGAAAGTTTTGAATCAAACTCGGATGATCAGATCTTTGTGTAGGGTTTCAACATTGCCAATGAATACTTAGATATGTCGTAGTCAGAATTAGATCGGAATATATGAGACCCAATTCGAAATAAATAAAAAGGCCAACCAACAATCTTCAATCAATTGTTTCAATTATTTCATGCGTATAATTACATCAGATTGAATAATTAGCGGATTTGATCGGTATATACTCTGAAGCAATCGGGTAAAATTCGATACGATAAGTTGTCAAGTCCGGCTAGAGTTTGGTCGTACCCGTGATCCAAAAGATTGCTACGAGACATTTTATTATATAAAAAAAAGATAAGAACTGACGATAAACGCATTGAATGCAAGTCAATTGTCTTGGAACCAATGTCTTACGCAATGTTACTGTCTTAGAAGTTGCACCTTTAATCAAGTCAGTTGCAGTACACTAATTTTGGTGGGACATAAAGTGGAAAGAATAGTCCAACATGCATAATTACGAACTACCCAAGCTTGCAGGCGCCAACCAAATCGGCTACTTATAGAATAGTTAATACCTGAGTCCACATCTTGATATTAACTCCTACATTTTTTTTTTGGTGATTAAAAAGGTGTATTGTCAGTCTTTTAACATCAAATATAAGTAAAAGTCGTCCAACCTGCTTATACATGTTGTCCGGGTTTCAAAAGCGTATTCTAATACTGTAGCGGATTTTTATTTCGTATGAGATTTATAATCTCTATATCTTCCTAAACGTAAGAAGAGATTAATAATAATCCTTTATCATGGAACCGTTAAAGGATTTGAGATGAAGTCATTTGAACCCTCGCAACCCTCCGTCACTTTTTTATCTTTTGATGAAGAAACGATGTTGTCGACTCCCATCCAAAATTGGGAACATAAAATTCACTTATTTTCTCGGTTACTCTTGTATATAGCGTACACTAAATAGGTAACTCTGAATTTACATCAAACTTTTTAGGCTTCAACTTTAATAGTAGAGGATTCACTTCATAGAAGTGAAATCAACTCCTCCGATTACCAAATTTCTAACTATACGAACAAGTAAGTATGAGAGAAGGTTGAGGTACTGTATTTTCCATTTCCTACTCTTTCAAGACACCTGGCCATCAAATTTATAACGACTCAAAAGTAATCTATGTCTATATAGTATTAGGAAGAGAGCCTTTACGTTTCATGAACTCCCATGTATATTCCTTTTAATTATATTAACTTCAAAGTAACAATAGTTAATAAAGGTCATTAGCAAGTTATATTTCCCATCACAACTAAACTTCTTCCTTCTCATCCTCCTTTGTTTTAAATTCTTCCACCTTTAATACAACGTATAATTGTCTATATTTTATATACCGATTGCATTTGACATTTTTCGTTTAGTTGCACACGCATCTCATGTGCTCATGAGCACTAGTAAATGTATAAACATAAGGCACGCAGTAAATTGAACATCAGTTAGTCGGTGCTTTGTTTAACCGAGTCAACCATTGCAAAATTACGTTTTGAATTATATACAACGGTCGCGATTTTCGATGCAACAATATGACGACAAAAACGTTATGCATCGCTCGTTGCATTGATGATCTCTGAACAGGTCAACTCAATTGATAGGTTTGGTGACAACGATGTATTTGAAAAAATCGTGTGAGGGTAGTGAATGATAGGGAGTAGCTTTGGAGCTGAAGGTACTCCGATCTAAAGGGGGTGGAGATCGAAAGTTGTAGGAAGGTGGTGGTGAGTGGCGGAGTCGAAAGAGGTAGGTTGCCAATGGAAGTTAAGGAAAAGACGCAAGAGATAGGAAGATCAAGAGGATGGGCACTAAAACGGCCTGCACATCCATCCTCCTAACCATGGAAGCTGAGGTAGAAAGAGATGATAATTGAGTTTTTTTTTAGATATAAAAGAGGAAAGTTAGAAAGATTAAGGTTAGCCATGTCTTAACCATATGGCAAAACTTAAATTTGTTTTTACCTCTAACATAGTTTCTCTAAGAATTCCTAATATGTGCTTATATAATTTGCTAAAAGCTATTAATTAGTGGTTTAATTTGGAGTAGTACCAGTTGAACTTGAGAGGATTAGAATAAAATGGTATCAATTTCAAGAGGAATATTTACTAATGTGCAAGCTTAACTAATACCATAGTGTACTTGACCGGGACTAAATTCCCTCTCCAAGCCGTCTTAAGGGCGCACATCCAACATCAGCCTGTTCAACTTTTTTTGTTGTTATGAATGTTAGCGCATAAGAAGTCAAGAAAAAGAACTACACTCATTCATTATAGACCAATCCCTTGGGGTTCTTTTAAACTTGTGGTCAAAAGAGTAACAACACTAAGGGTTTATTTGAAACCTATTTTAATTTTCAGTTTTTATTTTTAAAAAATGAAACGGAAACCTCTTTGAGTTTCTTTTTAACAAAATTGATGGGTTGTTTGATATAGTTTTGCTGATTAGTTTTTACTTTTTTTTCCTTTCTATTTTTTTTCTCTTCTCTTTTCTTATATTTTTCGATGCTTGAGATTTTTTTCGAAACTCTTATGTTCAACAATCAGAAATGCCCCCACCACGACCAAACATCTTCTCTATCACCATCAAACTACTGCTATGGCAGTAACACACTAGCTTACGAATTAAGGCTTCATTAGTTTGATTCGGGTTAGATTGGTTAGGAATTTACATACGGTGGTTGTCAGTATTTATACTTTGGTATTCGAGGGGTGTTAGTCATCGGTGGTGGTGGTGATCAATGACAGGTTTGGTAGTTGGCAATGTTGGTGATTTTCTATTTTTCGGTAATAAGTGTTAGTGATAAAGATTGAAGGGAATAAGAGACATATAATACTTTTAACAAAAGTTGAAAGGTGGATATAAAAAAAATTAAAAACTCTAAAATGGAGTGGTTGGTTTTAAAAGACACCGCGCACTTCTATGTCCTAAGAGTGGAAAGAAATTTGAGAGTACAAACGCGAACTTTACGTTACGAAAAACTGTACAATTTGCGGAGGTAATATAGTCAGCAGTAGCGGACCACCCCCATGACATGCCAGGGGGTGGGGTGCACCCCACAATTTTTTTGAATTTTTTTTGTTAATTTTCTTAGATTATGGTATAAAAAAGTCACTATATTGTAACACTAATTTATTAGGACTTCATTTTATTGTGTTTTTTTTACTCTTTATGCCCTATCATAGTCTTTGTTTTTGTCATTTTCTTACTTTATCTTCATTTTTCCAAATCTCAAACTCTAAATCTCCATATTACCAAAAAACAAGAATAGATTAAAATTACTTTCTTTGTTTTTTTTGTTTAAATTCTTATAGACTTATATATGACTAATGTACTTATACAATTAATAATTACATTAGTAATATATCTATACAATAAGAGTTAAACTTTTTTCAGATAAAATTAGTAATTTATCTTTGACTAACCTTAGCAAGTTAAATAAATCACTATGCATAGTAAAAATATATTGTTAGTAATCAGATTGTACAATCTATTTTGTATTTAACGTATTCAATAGTGATGCTAATTATTATGTATTTTTTCTTATTCATGTGTTATGTGAACTTGAACATTCTGAATTCTTTTATGTTAGCCATCAACTTTTTATTATGATTTTTTAACACCCTCCGATTAGGCTTTCTGGATCTGCCCGTAATAGTCGGTACTTGTTAGGAACCATATTATTGCATAGTTGAATTGTGATATTGATTGTGAGCAAATGAAGTCTATCCAGAGGAGGCCACATTAAATGGCCACTCTGGATAGACTTCTTGAAAACCACAAAAACAAAAAACAAATTGAAAACGACAAAAACGAAAAACTGCCAATTTGTTGTGGGAACATTCTTGAATAGTCTCATCATAGTTGAAAGTGACACTACATTAAGACTTGTCGATATTGTGAATTTCAACCGCATATTGTCATCCCTACTGAAAAGGAAAAAAAAGAGACACTACTAATAAACAATCTTTATTTTTTGATTCGCACTTTTATTTTCTTTGTTTCAGAAAATAAGTATTGTTCTACATCGTAGACGCTTGACTTTTTCCATTTTGTAGAACACATGGTTTTTATCTACTTATTTAAAAAAAAATGTTCTTGCTAATAATGATGAGGAAAACAAAAATGTTTTTTGACTTTCAACGGTTAAAGTTACATCAATTGAGAGTAATAAGAAAAAAAAAAAGGAAAAAGGTACAGGATGGTAAGAGCCCTCAAATCAATAACGGTTCCGTCAATTCTGTGCAAGTGTCTCCGCACGTGATTTATCAAAATTAACACCGAAAGAAAGCAAAATTAGAAGAAAGTATGATTTGGATTACAGAGGACCGACCCTCTTGAGACAATGCTTGAAACAGCCCAATTTGTGAATCGGCCCATAATTCAATTTTCTGGACTAATATTTAATGGGCCTGGAGGTTAAAAAAAAAAAAAGAACAAAAAAGCCCATAATACTGTTCCAGGCCTATAACGTGGAGTAAAGGAGCAATTCTTAAGATGGCCCTTCAGCTAGTGATGCACCAGTAGCATCAGCTCTTGATTCACCATACCATGTAAAGGGATGTTCCTGAGCGGGCATTACCGTCAATCGAGACAAAGTCTTTTCATCAGATGATCTTAAAAGCGCATCTTTCACATTAATCTGGTGCATTTAGAGAAATATTTTCCTTAAGAATTGAATCCAAGAAGTTAATGAAGCGAACAAACTTTCTTGACTGCCAGGACGGACGATCCCTTGTGATTCTGTTACAGTAGCATTTGCCTACTAGGCAACCACCACAACTGATATGACTTTTCTCTTTTAATTGCAAGACTTAATTCACATATGCAAGATCATCGTATTGAGATTGAAGATGACCTGCTTGTTACCTATACTGTTACCGAGGGAGAGCAACTTAATGCTGAGCCTTTTTGAACTCTCTCTTGTATCATTTATTCTATTTTTGAAAATAATTCTCCTTATCCTTGAAAATTTAGTAATGGTCATTTGAAATTATTTGATTATAAACTTAGCATTTAAGTACTTTCCTCCTTTTTAACCCCACTAACCCTTGATATCAATTTGATATCAAAAGTACCATAATAAATATTTTGAGGTTCTTAATTTTTTCTTTCTTCAAAAAATTTGTAAACTTTTAGTGTTTTGAGTTGCAGATAAATCGTTTGTGCTCCAAAAACTAGTAATGTTTAATTCTACGTGGTCAAGCATTTGAAGCTGCCCAATGTTGTGCTTTGATCAACAAATCATGTATTTTTGGAATACGACTTAGGCCCTGGAAAATTGAAAAACAGTAAGCCCCGAGTATTTTTTTCTAGACCTATAACGAAGTAATGGAACAATTCTTTGTGGCTTAAGATGGCCTTTAGGAGGAGTGAAATTATGTTAGGGATGTTAAGGCATCATTTGCTAACGTTATTTCTTCATATTCTTTTTTCTAGCAAAAATCAGGAGGAACATCTATCTGATCTGAAGATTAAGATAATTAATGAAATCCGTTTGGATAGTCATATTTAGAATATAATGGAAAGAATAAAGTTTGGTTGGACATGTTATAGTTGTTGTTCTTTTTTCTCAATTATGTCGACATGACGTTTAACATCCATGCAAAAATTCCTTAACAAAAAGTCGCTAAAAGTTTTCAAAATTTTTGGTACACTAGGCATAATTATTCAGTTTGTTTGGCATGTGCGCCGGTCATATTGGATAAGTAGGCAGCACTTCAGTGTATATACTTCTCATAAATGACCCATGAACAAGTTTTGATGAACTTAAATGCTCACCAACAGAAATAGTATGGTGATGTTGTAATGATTGTAATACATATTTATATTTACATTTGTCGATAAAACATATTTTGGTTGATGTCGAATATTCTTGTGGGTTTCATACCAGTAGGCAAAATCCTTTACAATTAAATATCTTTTGGGTTATAACTTGTGAACTAGTAACTAGTTCATACATAGAAAGGTTCAAACTTAGATCCATGCAAAAATTCCAAAAACCATCTGTCTAACGTAAGTCGTAGATAGTGCAGTATTTGTTTGTGGTTTGTAGATCGATGCAATATGAATAATGTTACTAAATCATATCTTATTTATGACGCAGAATGATGCCTAATTTATCTGCTCAATACTTCACATTATAAAAGTAATGCCACATATGTACTATAAAGTATTGCTTGAGTACGACTGCACCACTCCACCCACCCCCACATATTCGGTCATGACTCGCCATTGTGACGACTATGGCTATAAATGAACCGAGTTGTTCTTGAACGGCTCTTCGTTCATTTTTCAAAGTACTTGTTCAGGTTCGTTTGTATAATATATGAATCGAACCTGAATAATATTTTAGAACTCGCTTATTAAACGGGCCGAGCATGGACATTTCAAAGTGTTCACGAATGTATTCGTGAGCGACTTGTCTGGATAATAACTTAATTTTAATATGTTTATAACCCAAAAGTCATATGACTCAATTATAGTATAAATTAAGTTTAAACCTAGAAGCCCTAAAATTATTTAGACAATTGGATCAAGACACGTGTAGTTTGGGTTTGAAAATAATTATTTTGAACAAGAACACGAGTTTTCAAGTTCGAGTTCAGTTTGTATAATTAAATGAACAAACTCGAGCCGAACACTAGTTTTGTGAATCAAATTGCGAACGAGTTCAAATAAAGTTTTGAAGATTAAGCGAACATGAAAACGAGCACGGCCTGAAACTAAACAAACAAGTTTGAACATACATTTATTTTGCTCGAACCCAGTTCGTATACAACCTTGATCATGAACCCTCATCCCTCCTAGGTCAATTTTCTCGTTCACCACACATCCACCATTGACCAACCCCCGCCACTGCCACGTACCACCCACAACAACCTTCGATTTCTCCACCACTCTTACCACCCCACCACAAACCATTGCTGAACAGCCCTTTACCAAAAATAATGACAGCCTGCATCAATTTGTGTCATCTCCATCTACGATCCCTTCTCGTCCTCTACAAACCCTCGTTAGTGTAAGTATGTTGAAGTTGATTGTTGTGCTATGCTTCAGTTAAATAAAAGGGGTATAATCTACACAAAAATGAAATAAAATAAAATAAAAATACAACTTGATAAAGATTTATGGTGAATGTCTACTCATAAAAATTAATTATAATAAGTTGTAAAGTGATCATTCATTGAAGATATATAAGGTTAATCAATCACGTACCAATGGAGTTTTGGAGGGTCGATATAAACCATCAATGTCACGGGAACTGCGGCGTTGCCAGGATTTGGAGATATGTCAATGCCTAATAATACCAACACCAAAATGCAAGGGTCTTGGGCTGATGGTGTAGGTTGATGGGTTCCGGTTATTTGGGTGATGTGTGGGCTTGTGGTGGGGCTGCACATTCATCTGGTGTGCTAGAAAAAAAATGGCATCGAGATGCCAACTGAAGTGGATGAACCAAAAGAAAGAGCTCTAACGATTAAGCTTTTGTTTATCGTAAAGAGAGAATACGATGGTTCAGTAGGCTGGTAATGACTGTATTGGAGGTGACAGAATGGCAGCAGTGGTCGTGAAGAGTAAGCCCAGGTTAGACGACGACCTCTGCTCGTCCTTCGTCGCTATTGCTTGCGGCAATCCTTCCTTCTCCTTTTCCCACCTCTTCTGCGATGGCATCGTCAAGCCCCTCAATGCCCTCTGGTGGCAGTGGCAACATATTTGTTGGGTGGTCATGTGTGACAAAGGATGGTAGTCAACGGTGGAAGCAGGTGGCGCTAGTGTGGGTTGGTGTGAGGACGTAGAAAGAGGAAAATGGATGGGTGGTGATGGTCGGGTGTAGCAACCGGTGTGGATGTTGCGTTTTTTTTTGTTGGTTAGTTTTTCATTCCATGTCATCATATTAGGATGACATGGACGAACCAACTAGAGAAAAATCCGGCCTCACGAATTTTCTTTATTAACATTTTTCGATATGACACCACTTCAATTTATAACCCCTTTCAGCTCCCATTAGACGTTAGATTGTGATTTTGGTTAAAAAATAAACTTTTAGGTATTAATTTAGTATGTTTTAGGTGCTGGGTGCTAAAGTTATACTTGTATGATACTCTAGGGTAGAAAATTGATATTAGCCTAAAAGTCATCTCCTGATTTGCTCGGGTCAAAAGCAGAACAAATTCATTTGTAATTCCTTTTGTGTACCTTCTGGGACACCAGAGCTTAAACAACTTATGGTGGGAGATGTAAGAAATATTACAGCTCAAATGGCGACTCAAAACTGTAAAGAGCTGGAATATATATATCAATCGGGTGGCCTTATATTAAAGAGATGGAGGTTCTATCCCCACGATGGGTGTTAACTGTAAGAAGTGTAAAATGCTGCATATATATCCTCTGATGGTTACAGATCTATAAGAATTTAAACACATTTTCCTTCACTTTTTGTTGTTCGAAATCAAGAAGAGTGATAAAGGAAGTGATTACGTCGAACAGACCGTAAACAACGAAGAAATGACTTATTTTTCTTTGTAGACAGTCATCATGCCAACGGCCATAATCGCATCCCAACTACTTGTTCAAATCTTGGCACAATTAGGGTTCTTTTTGTTTGTAAAAAAATATACCACTATTTGGTGTTTTTATCTTGGTATTTATGTTTATAATGTTTGTAGATATTTGCTTCTCAAGGATCCAATGGCTCAACTTCATTAAACCAAAATTGGGAATGAAAAAAAAAAATAAGAAGAAAAGGAAAAGATCAAATACCAAATATTTTTTTTTCTTATCCGTCTTTTTTCCACCAAAAAAATAATAATAAAAATCAATGAAATAGAATGTTTCCTAATTTGCTACCTTTATCCTAGTAATCGGCGTGCACTCAATAGTCAAAACCAATCAAACCAATTTGAGCAGTTTTGCTTTAATTTTACGATAACCTAAAAATTAGATCTCTTTAATTTTTCCTAAATACCTAAATACATACATGATAGACAATAACTATTTCTTTAGATTGCACATGCCAAGATTTCCCCTCATGTTTTGTGTCATCAAAATGATGTTACGACAATCGCTCTACCAAAGGGAAATCTTCATCCTAATATTTTTCTACTTTCAAAATTCTTTATGTAGTATTTATATCCAGATGAACGTCCCAAGATCATTAGCTCTTTTTTATACTTAACAAGGTAGCTATATGTCACACAAACTTTCTAAATTTCGAAAGTATTGGGTAATCTGAAACCTTTAATCCTGACCATTTAAGACCGTTAAATATAATACAGAATAGTACAAGGAGTAATTTTGTACGTGCCTAAACTCCTATTTTTTATATATATAAACCATTGTGTATAATTTTATGATTAAAATTAATATTCTAAACTTATGCAATATACTTAATCTTGTTACTGGGAAACTACACATTAATTTAACTCTCTCTTTTAATTGCAAGACGTACGTTTACATCTGGCCCAGAACTTCATATATGCGCACCAGCCGTTCCCAAAACCCCCCAATTCTCCTCTGACACTGTCGGCAATCCCCTCAATTCTTCCCCAAAACAAAAAACCCAAAAAAGAAGAAATCAGTAACCAAATTCATGATCTGAATCTCATCTCTCTGTAGAAGTGTGAAATCCCTCGCATTTGCTCAGATCCGTCTCCGAAAATCCCGGATCTACAACTCCGATCGGTAACCTCGATCCGATCCGATCCAATGGCGGCGTCGCGACGGCTCCGGGAGCTGCAAGCCAAGCCGGGCAACAAGGTCTGCGTCGACTGCGCGCAGAAGAACCCGCAGTGGGCCTCCGTCTCCTACGGCGTCTTCATGTGCCTGGAGTGCTCCGGCAAGCACCGCGGCCTCGGCGTCCACATCTCCTTCGTCCGGTCCGTCACCATGGACTCCTGGTCCGAGATCCAGCTCAAGAAGATGGAGTCCGGCGGCAACGACGCGCTCAACGCATTCCTCTCACAGCACGGCATCCCAAAGGAAACCGACATTGTGGCCAAGTACAACACCAGCGCCGCGGCCGCTTATCGCGATAAAGTCCAGGCCCTAGCTGAAGGCCGTCCCTGGCGCGAGCCGCCCGTCGTTAAAGAAACCATTAGTAATAGTAATGGTAATAATAGGAACAGACCGCCGCTGAGCGGTGGCAGGAGCGGTAATTTCGGGGGAAATGCGGGGTGGGATAGCTGGGATAATGAGGAGGAAGGGGGGTTTAGATCGGATATGAGGAGGAACCAGACGGTGGGGGATTTTAGGAGCGGGGGAGGGGGCGGAGGGGCACCGGCCAGGTCGAGGTCGACAGAGGATATTTATACTAGGGCGCAGCTGGAGGCGTCGGCGGCGGGGAAGGAAGGGTTCTTTGCAAAGAGGATGGCGGAGAACCAGACGCGGCCAGAGGGGCTGCCGCCGTCGCAGGGCGGGAAGTACGTGGGGTTCGGATCGTCTCCCGCTGGGGCGGGGGCACCACTGAGTGACGTGCAGGGGGATGTTCTGTCTGCTGTCACTCAGGTGAAAGTTTTTGCATTTGTGTTTTGCCTGTGTATGCGTGTTTTACGGTTTTGGTATAGATGTGAATGTTGATCTTTTATATACATTTGATGGCATTGTGGTGTGTGTAGGGATTTGGTAGGTTATCTGTAGTTGCTGCCTCTGCAGCGCAGTCGGCTGCCAATGTGGTTCAAGCAGGGACTAAGGAACTTTCGTCCAAGGTATGGATGGGCCTTTTCTCGTGTTAATCATCACTAATTTGATTTATACAATGCTCTTGGTGTCAGTATTTTGGACGCGATAATCATGTGTAGGAATACAATTATAGGATGAATGTAAATGACTTGATTGCTTTACTGCTATTAGTGTTGTTGACATGGATATGTGGGCATGATATGATAAGAGCTGAGGCCTCAGCACCACAAAAGCAATGTTTTTGTAGTTGGAAATAAGGGGAAGAAGTAAATGTTTCCACCGATTTCTCTAAAAACTCATTCTAATTTTTCTAATCCTTTTGCTTTTGTTAGGCTTAGAATGCAAATAATAGTTGTAGGCACCACAAAAAAAAATGTTAATATCTTCATTAAACCTTGTGATTTGTATTTGAGATTTTTGTAGGGTTATGCCGATGGTAGTACCTCTGTAAGTTTCCTAGGCAGTCGCTTATGCAAAAACCTCGTCAAATATTACTTTGTTTCTATTTTGAGTTTTGTCTTCTTTGAACTTTTTACCACTTCTTTTGCAATTTTACTTCCATTGTTCAAGTATAGATTCTTCTTAAACAGGTACCTAACAAGCAAATGAGGGTAAACGTGATGGATAAGGTCAACTTTATGTATTTCAAAAATCTCTTAGAAAATCGCTAACAAGTTTGAGGCATGGATAAAGTACTTCTACTGATGAGCCCATCAAAATGGCAATCTTTGGTGCCGGAGTGACATCGATACGGATTCAGATTGTATAAATTATATAATGAGGCTTTAGAACTGCAATTTGCTAAGTTATCTGCGCTTGGATTAGTAGCGGTGCAAAGATGAATGTTGGGGCCGGTGCTATCATTTTGTTCGGCATAGCACATTTCGGCTGAAACCCCGGTATTTACGTAATCACTTAGTGGCACGTAGACCTGGCAAACGGTTCGACCCGCGCGGGTACGGGTATTATCCAGTCGGGTCCGGGTAAATCAGGGTTGGGTAAAAATTACCCGATTTTTCCCGGGTAGTATTTCTTGGCACCCGTACCCTACCCTTGCGGGTAGGGTATTACCCGTGGGCTAAGAAGCACGGGTGCAGATACGCAGATACGGGATTTTTGAAAATTTTAGGATACGGGTGCGGCAGGGATACGACAGATTTTATAAATATTTTTTTAACTATATACACTTATATATGTAAAAAGGCATAAATATTCCAACTAAAATAGTGAGAGTTTATTAAGTTTAATGGGTTGCTTCTTAAATTTGGAAGTTTTCAACTAAATTAGTGATAATTTCTTAAGTTTGGACTGTTTTGTAAATATTGAAATTGTATAAGTGAACACAATGAAGTTGCATGTGTAATATTATTATTTCTTTGAAATATTGGGGCTGATTTAAAACATAAGTTGATAAGTGGGTACAAAAATGAAATGGCAAAAGTCTTTTATATCTATTGACTTCAGCCACACTAGCATCGATAACATCGATGCACATTTTCTCCCCACAGAGCTGCACGGCGCCGCAGCACCACACGCCGCAGAGCCACAGCACCACACGCCGCAGTGCCGCACTTGGTTTGTCGGTCAGCTCTTCTCCTTCTCCTTCTCCTCCTCCTCCTCCTCCTCGTCTGTCTTCTTCGTCTTCTTCTCTCCGGTCTCCTCTCTCCTCTGTGATTCCTTGCCGGTGGTCGTTTGAGTCGCCAGTGGTCACAAATCGCCGGTGGTTAGAGGCCGCAGCGCCGCACTTGATTCGCCGGTCAGATCTTCTCCTTCTCCTCCTCCTCCTCCTCCTCCTCTGTCTTCTTCGTCTTCTTCTCTTTGGTCTCCTCTGTGATTCCTTGCCGGTGGTCGTTTGAGTCGCCGGTGGTCACAAATCTGCACATCGGTCACAGATCGTCGGTGGTTAGAGGCCGGATACGCACCCGAGCCGCACCCGGTATTTAAGAAATTTAAAAAATAATTCAATAAAATCGGACACGCACCTGACACGCACTGATGCCGCACCCGCACCCAACGGGTATTCGGTGCCGGTGCTTCACCCCAAGTGCCGCATCGGTGCTTCATAGCCCGCGGGTATACGAATTTTTACTTCTATTATTAACACTATATATTGATTATATTCACTGGGGTATTTCTCTGAAAATATTTTCCCCCTTCCTTTTATTACAATTTGCACAGTTTAATTTCTACATGATTTCAATTTTGTTACTACAATTAAACATATTTTTTGGTCATAGATCCAATAAATAATCTCAAATCCAACACAATCAGAGCATCAATCTTAACATTCCCAGAAAATGAGCTAAAAATCAATCATAATAGAAATAATACAAGTAGATCAAGATCTGATTGATGACCATTACATAAATCACTCAAAAATTAACAGAAAAATAAAACAAGATCTGATTGATTTCATAGTCAGATCGACTATGAAATCAAAGTTGAAGGCCTCAGCTTTTCCACGGAAGACAGTGGCGGAGCTGTGGCCGTCGGAGTTGGACGATTGGTGCCGTCCAGATGCGGAGAAAGGCGGTCGTCGGTGGATCTGACTCTGGTGGACGGTGGGTGAGAGCGAGAGATAGAGCGAGGCTGAGAGAGATGCGGTCGTTGGTGGATCGATGTTGGGGAGAGCGAGAGAAAGATCTGATTATGGTGGCGTAGTGGGTGAGACAAGAGAGTTCAGAGAAGGAGGGAACTGGAGAGGGACGTCGTGAGAGAGAGCGAAGTCGTGACTCGTGAGAGAGAGAAAGAGGAGCGGCGCCGATGAGGAAGATGAGAGAAAGGAATGAAAGTATGAAACCCTAGCATTCTAGCACTTATATATAGTGAACAATTCGGGTAGGTCGGGTAAACCGTATCCGACCCGGACTAATCCGAAAATTACGGGTCGGTTCGGGTATGAGTCTATTTTCGGCTGGTATTCAAAACATGTACCCGTACCCGGTATTTTGGCCCGGGTACGGTTCGGGTAACGGGTCCGGATAGATTTTTGCCAGGTCTAGCGGCACAGAACATTAGGCTCTTTTTATCGGCAAAGGAGAGAAACGTCACGAACCACGTACCAGGGGACTCAAGTTTTTGACTGGGGGAATAAGAAACAATAGAGCAACCCCTATAGGGCCAAATCTCTCTAGAAAATGAAAGGAGTAAGTCTCTACCCAATCTATATAGTTTATGGCTTAGCTGCAGGATTTTTCCAAGAAGTCTCGAATCTCTTGAGGTTTGCGAATTTGCACTCCCAACTTGGGAGCTTGTTTGGGAGCATGATCCCAGGTAGGTTGGGGCCGCGAGCTCAAGTAGCCGCAGATTGTTTTTTCGTCTTGGCACTAACTCATCCTTATAGATCACTAATGGAGATTCTTTTTGTCATCAATGGAGGCTAGCATTTCATTGAATAAGAGGAAGACGAGGCATACAAGGCCTTGGGCAGCTAGAAAGTTTTTTATTTTGGTACCAATATATATTATGGAATTTATGTGTCGTCACTTTGCTCAGAAGGAGAGCACATGGGTGTGGGCCAAAGGTTGTACAGGACACATGGCTTTGTTATTGCCACGTTAGGCTCTTTTAAATTGGTCTATAGAGAGCGCGATTTTGTTCACATCTATTTTTATACCTATTATTAGATATCAATGGCATACAATATAAGTAATATTTATTTATTCAAGCCGCTCTCAATCCGGATTCTTCTAGGCAACTACACTCCCCCACCCTCTCTGTGCAAGAAAAGTTTAGGGTTTTCTTCGTTTCTCCTTCAGCCCCTATGCTCTTGTGGAGTTATTCTTCTCGTCGTGCTACCCTTAAGTTTGGCAATGTTGGGTGGTGCTTTGGGTTGCCTTGTTGTATTGGTGCAGACCTAAGAAGCACGGGTGCGGATACAGGGATACGACATTTTTGAAAATTTTAGGATACGGGTGCGGCGGGGATACGGCAAATATTATATATATATATATATATATATATATATATATATATATATTGAAAACACTACATTGATTATAAGTTGGTTCAGTGGTTCCAATTTACTGAGAAGTTAGAACTTTCTACCATTATTTCTCTCCATTAAAATCCACGTCCAAGTCACAACAGAAGGTAGTAGCAAAGAGAATTTGAAGACAGAGAGAGGAAGACAGAGAATCAGAGACTTACCTTTAGAGAAAAATGAGTTTCTATGACTCTACCGCTGCTCTCTCTCTCTCTAAGACTCCCCAATTCGATCTGCCCTAATTAGGTAAGTTACAATTATTTCTTTTATGTTTTCACCCCAAAAAAATGAGGTTCTATGTTTCAACCCCTGAAACATCCTTTGAAAATTATGTTTTTGACCCATGAGTATCGGAGCCGCACCCGAGCCGCACCTGAATTTCAGAAAATAAAGAAAATAAAAGGAAAAGAATGGGTGCACCCGACCCCGATACTTCCACCCTTTTGAAGCACCCGTGCTTCATAGGTGCAGACCAAGTTGAGCTGGAATTTCAAAAGAGAGAGGGTCTACCCACCTTTGAATGCTTGGTTGTATACTTGTATCTGGTAAATTTGAATGATGGCCATGGCGTGCTGGAATAATGAGATGTGCCGAGGATGCTTTTTTTTTTCTTGGGACAATTCCTTCCTCGTGGAAGGTGGTGTCCTCTTGTTTGAGGTGTGATGGAGTAAGACTTTGTGAGGGGGCATGTTGTTTATGAGTGGGTGGCAGCCTCTTGCCATGTGTAGAAGGAGTGTGTCTCTGTGCCGTTATTGGTGCTTCATTAGCTTCGGCGTGTTAGATCTGTTGGATGTTGGGGTTTGGTTCCACTTGCATGCTCTGTTTTGCAGTGCCCTGTCTTATTTCCTTTTTGTTGTTGTTTGTGGAGGGTTGGGTGCTTGTACATATTGTGTATACCTGGTCAGTGATTTGGGCTACGCCCTCTTTGGTAGTTGATAATCTAATGGTAACTTGTTGTAACTTTCTTGTGCAACAGTTTACTGGTGTTGTAAGGTTGCCTACATACTATTAATCATGCTCAATTGGGTATCCATAACGAGTCTCGTCTCTTCTAAAGTTTTGTCTACGCAGACAGAGTCGGTGCTCATTTTCTTTCTAGCTGTTTAGCAGAGAACCTAGCAGGATAGGAAGTCACCCTATCAAGGCAATGACATTGAAACACTCCATTTTCAATTTTACTTTAAGGCTAATACCTGGTGATGGGGACGAGGATGGGAAGTACATGCTTTGGCCTTTGACAGGATGTATTTTGAAATAAACTGTTGATGGCATTTAATATTATCCCAAAGACCTCTTGTTTTGGAGGCTAACTTACCCAGGGCTTGCCATACATTTGTTATTATTCTTACACAACCATGTGTGCTTGTGCTTCACACGCATTATGTAATCCTATTATTGTTGCTGGATCTCTCGTGCTCTCTTGAGACACTTGAAATATGTTCAGTAGAATCCATGTGGGTAATTTGATAGTAATATCAACTTGGTAGTGTATATAAATTCAACATGATATTTTGAAGCCATAGATCATTACCACTATTTTTTCATTAGTTTCTGAGGCTTATGATTTTTTATATGCAAACAAACTTGTGGTGCGAGTTTATGCTGTATATCTTTTTTCTTTAAGTTTTGCTGAAGGATTTGCTTTCTGTAATCTACATACTCGAGTGTTTTTTTCCGTGCTGCTCATGTGTTCGACATGGCTCCCAGTCTTTTTTGAATTTGGCAAGACTAGGTTCAGAATGAGGAATTTTCCTTGTGGCTGTCCAATAAACTTCTTAGAATGTGTGTTGTTGGTGGCTGAAAAGTGTCGTTGCTGTGCTGAAGTCTTTTGTAGCATTTTTCTATGGTTATCCTTTGGTTATGATTTTTGTTCTTGTGGAAATTCATTTCATACGGCTGCATCATTCCTTTTGGGCTTTTTATGTTAATGTTTATTGGACAAGGGAAAAGAAAAATATTGAAGGCCAGTTGTATTGATAAAACAATTCTTACAGGTGAGAGAGGGGGGTTATGATTATAAGGTTAATGAAACTGTGAATGTTGTTACTACGAAGACTACGGAGATTGGTCAGAAGACATGGGGGCTCATGAAAGGAGTTATGGCATTAGCTTCGCAGAAGGTTGAAGAGTACACAAAGGAGAGTCCCACCTGGAAGAATGATGGCTGGCAGCGTAATGAGAGCGTAGGAAATGGGTATTATCAGGAGTTCGGAGATGATTCCAAAGGATGGAATTCTTCTGGAGGAGGGCAGTCCTCATCTGGAGGTCATATTAACTCTGTCAGCTCAGGCTCATGGGATGATTGGGATAGTAAAGATAATAGAAAGGAAACGTCCAGTAAAGCGGCATCATCACAAAAAGGAGACAGCTGGGCAGGTTGGGATGATGCTAAAGATGATGCATATGATAGTTTCTATCAGAGCGCATCTGATAACAGGGCCGTAGGCCACAATGGAAAATCAGATAGCAAATGGACGGATGGAGGCTTTCTCTAAGGTCAGTATATTATCTCGACTCTTTCTGGACATTTTTTGCCTTCCATATTAGCTTATTTTGCATCTTATATGATGGGAACAACTTCTGTTATTGAAAATAGTTCATAATGTAAAAATGTCAACATGGTGGGCTAATTGCCTAACTAAAGAGAATGACTACCTTTTGTGCTTGAGGAATATTGTTTGTAATTTCAAATTTAGATGGAATTTGGATTTGTAATGAATCTGGTAGGCCTTTTCATTTCATTGCAACAGCTATGTAATCATAAGATTTATTTCAATTGAATTTACTCCGGAACTTTCAGATCAAGATTTCACGGCGAAAGCTCATGTTATTTCTTTAGTCTGCTGGTGCCCAAGCTTATTTCCTCCATAACGTGAATCCTATATCTGTTGTGTGTGGCGTATGATTAATTTTGTATGTTCAGGGCACTTCACTGAATAGATGTCAATATATGGAAGTGGAATTACTTGTAATCTAACATGAATAGCACGTATATCAATATATCCACATGGCGTTACCTGATTGTCAATATATTGGCACCGTCGGTTGTAAGCAAACTACCAATGCAGAAAGAGTTAATTTAAGAATGAGCACGTGGGAGTCCTTATTTGAGAATGCATAAAACCTTTTGTGCTAAATCTTTTATTGGTTGAACAGTGATAAATATGGCGTGAGATAATAAACAGATTATATTTAACGAGATAAAGAGATTTTAGACAATAAAATTTCAAAACTTTATTTTGTTCTCTTTCATTTGTTGATAGCACACGTCATATTAATAACTTTTAGGTTAATTATATTCGGAACTCTTGAGGTTTACCAAAAAATACACACGGCTCCTTCTTTCTGTTTTATTACTCTTCCCCTGTGTGGTTTTTCGTTGTGCTAGATACATAGCACTCACATCCGTAAGGTACTGGCACAGAAAATTAGGAAACAATAAATGATATACCACAAATGCCCTTGGATCTTCCTCTTCTTCCTTACCTGGTAATGTCTAGCTACCGTCGTCTATGCCTGGTCATAGCAGCCGACGCTTAGCTTATTTCGAGCCATTACACATATATATATACACATCGGCAACTACCTATCCAAACACCATCCTACCACTAAACCTATTCGATCTCCCACTCATTGCCCATCACACACACACACACACACACACACACTGCCTACATAGACACACACGATGCTGGTAATGGGCTGTGCGCGCGCGTGTGGCCGGTGGCTTGGCCTTAATCTTGTGCTGATCTCACACTTAAATCAAGTCGAAACCCACACCTGTACCTCACTACCTAAGTCTTAGTCCTGGGCCCATCACACACGGACACCTGCCAATCCACGATCTGTTCCACCGACCACCACCCTTTAGCTCCCCGCCGCCTACTGCTGCTGCTATCACTTTCACAACACCCCCCCCCCCAACCCCCCCCCCCCCCCCCCAAAAAAAAAAAAATCAACGCACGCACTCACCTGGGCTCCCCCATGTGGTCAGCCTTCTTACCAATCTAACCCCTATCTCTTGATAGAATACCTCAATACTTGAGCTCTAGCTTTGCTTGCGTTCTTCACTGGCGCTCGCCGGATGCATCACTCATCGCACTCCGAGGGTGAGGAGTCTTCTGTGAGTTATATTCTTCACGGGAATAAACGAATATGTTGGTTGAGAACTGCTCTAAATAGTGGGTGAGAATTGCTCTTGAGAATCGCAGGCGGATAGCTAGAGGACCATCTCAAATGGCTTCTTTTAGCTGTTTGCGGTGGGTGGTACAGATTGTGTGTCAGCAATGGTGAGTTCATGGCTTCTAAAAACCCACAAAGTGAGGACCATTTCAAAAGGCTTCTCTTAAGCTTGTGGTGTAGGTGAGCCAATGTGGAATCCTTTTTGTTGTGGCGGAGGAGCAGGGGTGGTTACTGTGTATAGCTCGGTTGGTTTGTTTTCGACGTTGGTCGTCGGGGCAGTGGCGAACTTGTCAAATCTCGGGTCTGGTGGGTAATATATTTTTTAGTAAGAAATATTTTCGTCTTTTTATTAAATTTGTTAACTCCAATATAAAAGTGTCTTAGTGTAATTTCAATAGGTAGGGGAAGTTGACTGTAATAAAGTTGAATTTCAGGAGTGTCGAGTGTAATTAATTCTAACTTTTACTTTTCTTTTTCTCGTGGATATAGACTTTCACCAAATGCATAATAAGCTATCCTTTTCGTTCCATATAAATTGGTCATATTTCTTTTTTGGGCCGTTCCATAACAATTGTTCATTTCCGAATTAAAAAATATTATGTAAGTATTTTTATATATTTACTAATGTTATATTTTTTTTATTCTATTTTTCTCTCCACATTTAACTCTCCATCATTTATTTTCTCTCTCATGTCCCACTCTCTTATACTTATTTATTCTATTTTTCTTTCTACATTTAACATTCCACTAATTCATTTTCTCTTTCCTGTCTAACTTCCTTTCCCTCCTCTCTCTAAAGGGTAAAATACGAAACAGATAATATATGACTTAAATCCTTAATCTGCGTGCAAAAAAAAAAAGCAATCGATTTATGTGGGACGAAAGGAATATTAGTGATGGGGCTGCAGTGGGTTTAAGGACACTCGATCGAGACCTTACAATTCTCTTTATATCGTCACTGTGAGTAGGAGTACCATGTTTCATAAAGAGACTGCAAGTTATCATTAGCGTCCAATCTCAAAACATTGAGTGACTAAAAGAAGGGTTAATTGCATATAACTCCCTATTGGTATTGGCGAGTTGCAAAAGATCCCTTGAGTTACAAAGGTTATAAAAAGAGACCTGAGGTCGCAATAGTATTGTATCCGGCTGTACTCGTAACAAGATGGGGAATTATCCAAAATACCCATGTATATGAACCGTACTATTATTACATTTAGGGTTTGTGTGATGTTACATTGATCTAGAGGTTTTTTTTTTAGTGGTGGGCCTGTGTGGTGGTGGTGGGCATGGGCAGGGTTAGAGGGGTGGATTCATGGTGGTGGTGGAGTACGAGGCAATTGATGGACATGGGGCAAGTGCACTGACAATGAGTATAGGGGCTGGTGGTCGGCAACAATGATGGAAAATAGGGGGTGGCATTAGCGGGCTGTGGTGTTGACAAGAGCAAGGGGTGATGAGTTTGGTGGTTTTTTAGGCCAGAGTCTTCTACTAGCTTTCATCTTTGAGCTGGTAATGGAATCCGATGGAGTCTCACGGTTTACCCCTTTCAATTTATTGTAGAGGGTGATCTAATGGTGGGAGGGAAAGAAAGTGCCCTTAAAGAAGGGTTGTAGTGTTGACGAGAAGGAGGGGTTGGGGCTGGTGTCGGTGACGGGCATGGCTGGGGCTAGTGGCGACGGCGCATGAGGCTAGGGCTAATGACAGATAGGGGGTAGTTGGGGCTGGGTTCGTAAGGGTGGTGGCGGCTAGGTTTAGGTTTTCTTGGAGTGGAGAGAAATTGGGACAAGAGTGAGAGAGAAAAAGAAGCGGCGGGTATTCTAGTCATTTTCATGTATTAGTACGTACAAAACATACTTTGCAAAGATTGAAACAGAATTGGCCACGGGAAGCCATTTGTGACTTTTGTAACCCGAGGCACGAAGGGGCTGTATGCAATTAACCCCTAAAAGAATTAGTGATATAATTAATTTAAAAGAAAAAAAAATTGGCGGAGGATAAACTACGCGTCCACTTCTACTTTCTTAGGATTTCCCTCGCTTCATATGGACACCTTCTATGGAAGTAGCAAGCCCACTCTTGTCCAGTTCTATTCTGAGTAAGGCCAAATGCCACATCAGTAAGAGAAGTGGGCAAATAAGCTGAGTGAAGAAGGTGGCTCCATACGGGAGAACCGGACCATATCTGCTTTTGCGCCATGACAATCTCACTCGAATTACGAATCAACAAGGCCAAAATGTAATAAGTGTGGACATTTCAAAAGCATTTCTACTTTGGATTTTGATTATTTTGTGGACACACACACATAGAGACAGAGAGCGGACCCAAACTTTTTTTCTGATTATTTCTTGTGATCAATTGGCGTTTTTACAAGATATCCGCGATTCCTCTCGATTTGTAATCCAGGGCCACCGGTTTATCTCCCCCAACGAGTGCTCTATCCCAAAATTCTGAAGCTTTTCTTTAGAATCAGTAATTTGTTACTCTCCAACTATTTCTCGATCTTTCCAAGAATTTATCAACATTTTCCTCTGCAAATAAACCTCAAATTACTTTTGAACTTTTCCCAAGAATCCCCCCAAGAATCCCAAATTCAGAATAATTGACAAAGAAGATCCAGATAGCTGTAATATCTACAAAATTCAAAAGTTTCCGAAGATATTTTCTTGGTATTATTCCTCAGATTTGGTTCAGTTATCTCCAAAATTGAAATAGGTGGTGCTCATCACCAGTCCCTGACCAAGTTTTTTTCACTAGAAACATATTTTATTTCCCTTTTCCTCCGTCTCTCCTCATTATAGTAACACCTGTAAACCGAAAAATCAGACCATAATTTTGGGACTGAAGCCAATTCGATATATAACATATGTACACCCCCCTTATTGTTGCTCTTTCTGTGGTCTATACTTCAATCGATGGTTGATAGGCTGTGAGTCCATCTTCTTCACTTTGCATTACTTTTGACACCGGGGCTTCTTCTGCAAGTATTGTATTATACTGTTGAATAATAAGCACAGAAGACACGCCTGACGAGGCCAGCAAGTCTCCGATAGGCCCGAGCTCGGCATGCTCTGCTTGGCGGTCCGCCAGCTCCGCCACCATTGTCGAGGGGCACCGCCCTTTGCCGACGATCACGAGGTCATAGTCCCCACTTCTTCCAATCTCCAGCACTCCCTCAACAATGTTGGTTGCCACCTTTTCTCTGTAGTCCACCATTCCTTCCCACCTCTTCTGGAATTCGTTCACAGCTCCCTCATCCAGCTCCTAAAGTTATAATGATTCATTGACTTGTTAGTGCAAACCCTTAGAATGAAGTATAAACTTAATACATTTCAGGTAATGTAAACAAGCGGGGATCAACAACACGAGACATCATTGTTAGGAGTTCTTTTAGCTGTTCGTATACGAGTGGAAGTGAGAATTACCTTCTCCTTCTCTAGGTTGATAGCGGCAGTTGAGAAGGTATAGTGATTCTCTGATGTTGCCTTATTAGGCGACGGCCGCAGCATAACGCCTTTACCTTCCACGCCCTCTTTCTCGACAAACCCTATGACTGTAACTTTAACTGATGGATGATCTACCATCCTCCCCCCTAATTCCAAAGCTTCCCTATCGTCAGGACCGCCAAAAAAGATGACGCAGACCCTCTGTTCAGCGGAGCCAGTTGGCCCTGGCGTCTGCTGGGGATCACTGCCGTATCCACGGTCCACGAGTACAGCCACCGAGCATGGTGCCCTCTTCAAAACCTTCTGATTAACAGCCCTCCAACCGTGGCCTATGTGCTCGACTACAGCATCACCATCTTCTTTTCTCCATTGCTTGTGAAATGGTAAAATTATCATTGGCACATTCTTTTCTTCGGCCACGTGACAGATATCCTCGTGCATTGTTGCCAAAGGAGATATGGCTGTTGTGGTCCGGACGCTAACTCGGCCGAGTTGGCCATAGGCCTGGAATGCAAATGCAACCCGGTCGTGTAACTCGCTGTCGCGGTAGCGTTTGGTGAACGGGAAACCGTTCTTCCGAAGACGGTGAACCATCATGATTGAAGAGGACCGTTCTGTGAGCTCAACTAAGTGCATAATGTAGAGTTTCAGGCTGGTCTTGGTAACAGACCGAGTCGATTCAATGAGGTTGATGAGTGATGATATGTTTCCGGATCCTTGCACACAAGCGAGTACCCGAAGCTCATCTTTCAGTGTCTCGGAGACGGGCTCTAGTCGACGATGCACAGCGGTGGCGCTGCCACGGCTAGGTTTATAGATGGCCATTACAGTTGGAGTTGTCATGAAAGTTGTGAAAAGTGCCATTAGGACTAGTATAGCGAATGCCTCATCGTTTAGAACCTGTCACAATATCCAGGAGCGGAGTCAGAATTATTGAAAGAACTTTGAAAAGGTTAAAAGAGTCAACAAATAGGAATTACGAGAACTCGGTATACCCAGATACAAATTTAGCAAGTCCCCCTTTCGTTCCATATAAAATATGCTGATCCTAACTAGACATGCGGGCCAAACTTTGAAATAAATAATGGAAAGTGATATTTAAGCTCTAGTTTTCATTATTTTAGCTTCTTTCGGTGAATAGAAAAAAGGGGAAAAAATTCATCTGGTTGTTTGATGGCACATGCAAGTGTTCTTGGGACTGCGCATATAAGAAGAAGAAATAGTGTCATTGTTTTGCTTATACCCCTGAACGGTTTAGATTACAAAACTTCATCAAAAGTAGGCCGTAAGCCAAATATATGCTTTGCGAATATACAAGCTTAAATCACTTCCGTAGACGTTCAATGCATGTCTTGACATATAAAACTGCAGGAAGAGGCTATTTCCACGTCATAGTATGCTTAATAGTTCCATTCTTTGTCGCCAAAAGACCAAAACTTGTCACTATGCACATTTTTAGTGACAGGAAAAGCGTGACGGGGTGTTGAAAAAACATATAAAGAAGTAAAAATAGCATTTTCTCATATAGTAGACTTGAAATTACTGCAAGTTCTGTTTAGGCGGAACAAAGGGTGGTGAGATAATTAGGTGTGCTTACATTTGGCTTCATTGCACCTTGTCAAAAGTCTCCCGAATTAACGTGAGACAATCACGGCAGGCAAAGAAAAGCAAAAGCCAAAAAATAACGATCCACTTGGATCTCCTGCCGGTTGGCTCTTTGCAACAATTATTCTTCACAACCAAGTGCTAGAACTCGTACCTTCTTTTCCTTGCCAATGTTAAGAACAATGAGCTCCACCAACCCTTTGGTATTCATCAACAGTCCGAGCGTTATCGCCTCCCTTGCCGGAATCATGCACAACATTGCCGCAGCGAACGTTCCCGTGATCTTGCCTGCACAAGCCGTCGTGATAACCAGCAGCAGCAACCCCCACGATTTTCCGCCGCGAATTTTGGCAACGTCGGTCTTCAACCCGCTCGAGGCAAAGTAGAGTGGAAGAAGCAAACCGGAAACAAAGTCTTCTATCCTCTCGATCAGTCTCTCTGCAAAGTCTCCTCCTTTTGGTATGGTCAGCCCGAAAACAAATGCTCCGAAAATGGAGTGGATGCCTATCAGATCGGTGATGAAACCGGATACGAGTACTCCGGCTAGGGTTAAGCATATGTAGGCCTCATCCACGACGTCATGCTCCGGCGAGCACCGGCGTGCAACCCACTTCATGGCTGGCCGGATTGCAACCATCATAAAAACAACAAAAGCAAAACCTGAAATGAGAAAAGTTGTTAGGTTAGGTCTTTCATTTGGCACCGTTGAGAGTCACATGCATATTGGTTGCGGGTGTAAAAAGAGAAACACGGAGAGAATGGAAAAGCAAGTGATTAGTCGAAGCTTAGAAATGAGATGACCTGAAAGTAGAACCCATAAGGATATCAAGGGGCTCTTGTGTGGTCCGCCAGCCCCTCCATCACCGGCGATGGCGACTGCAAGAGCGAGCAAGATCCACGCAACGACGTCGTTAAAAGCAGCAGCAGCCATGGCGGTCTCGCCCACCTGTGTAGTAAGCAGTTTGAGCTCCGCCAGAATACGGGCGAGCACAGGGAAAGCAGTGATAGACAAAGCCACCCCCATGAACACGACATACTGAATATAACCAACTTTGTCAGCCCCTTCTATAGTTTTCCGAAGTACAAAGGTGATTCCGATGCCAAGGATGAACGGTATCGATATTCCGGCAGCTGCTATGCCCACAGCCTTCTTACCGCTACGACGTATCGAGTTCAAATCAAGCTCAAGACCTACTAAAAATAGAAAGAAGAGTAGTCCAATGCTTGCCACGGACTCTAGAATCGGAGTGCTCCATTTTGGGAAGATCTGTTGCATGTATTCTTGGTTCCGGCCAAAAACTGATGGTCCAAGTATAATTCCACCCTGAAAACCAATAAACAAAGTTACAACCTTTGTCATTGAAATTTATGTTCGACTTGGTTCCAGGAACTTCTAAAGATACTAAGAGAAGAAATTCATGCTATCAAACTAGTACCCTATAAGGCACATCATATAGCACTCCATACATGGAATTCGTGCATGCTATGGACAATCTGAAGGTAACAAACATCTAATGAAAACTTGTCATATTTTGGTTAGAAGAGACCTTCATATCACGTGCGCTATTTCCTTAACTAGAGGGGGTTTAAGTGCATCATTAGAAAGTTAAAGGGGGAGAATTGCTCCCAAAGTATAGTACAAGATCTGAATACGTCTACAACATATTTGTCACCGGAAACCAATACAATCAACAACTTTTACTATGCCGTGAAAGTGTACAACGTGGGAATGCATCCGAGCTCTATTTGACTGGTCCCACATCTGCTTCTTCCTTGCGGCTAACAGTAAATTAAAGGTTTACAATACTAATCACGTCTTGTCATAGATGTGTACAAATACTGATGCATTTGGTACAACTATCACTAGTTTTGCACTATAGATTCACTCTTTTTTCCCCCCTTCTTTTTTGCACCCTGCAACATCTGAATAATTCACCATTTCGTAGAGGTTGAAAGCAAAGTCGGAGTTTTAATATGGAAACAAGACAAACATAACTAGAACACTTCTAGGTGAACATGAAATTTTCAGGGATCAAACTACGAGATATAGTATTAGGTGAAAGGGCTGACGTACAACTATCTCTGCAATGACTTTGGGTTGCCGGAGGGGTTTGAAGAGAAGCGCGAGAAAGCGGCTGACAAAGAGGATGAGGGTGGTCTGGACAACCAACAAAGGGAAGGCGAAATCGAGGGGATTATCGCCCTGCCACACACCATTCGATGATGTCTTGACGGAGGTTATATTGACCGGCATAGCTGATAACAAAAGACTTCTCAAGCCAAAAAAGGTCTTTTCATTAACGAGAAAAACACTCGTGGCTTGGGTGTGTAAGCATACGTAAGTCACTCTAATGGAAGGAAGTCAGTTTTCTTTGTGTGTGTCTGCCCTATTTATAGAGAGGTGAACTCTGAGATCTTCGTCGTCTACTGGGGTTTTGGTCCTTCCCTTTCTACTTTTTCCTTTATATAGGAAAGGAAGAACTTGCATAGAGGCAACTAACTTAAGAAAATCATCAAAAATAACAAGTTAACAGAAGCTTTCATCAGAATAACGTGACCATTTTAGGGTGACAGATCATAATATTGGCCTAGCAAAAATGGCCGGTGGTGCACTTCTTTGCCTTTTGAGAGGTGTAGAGAGCATGTGTGCAGTGATAATAATGTTCTTAATTACGATGGATAGTAAATTTTCATTTGGTAAAGAGTGTTTGATTTGATAGCACGATTGATTGATTGAGAACCGTAAACTAATGGGAAGCTTGGACATCTTTTTAGGGGTGAATAGAGAGTAAAAATTTGTTAGGAGATCTCGCTTTAGTGACGCTGAGACTAAAAAGAGTTAATGCGTTAGTAAATTATTACTTCGACAGGCATCTATTTAGTTACCGACTCAACAGGTTTCACTAGTGTTGGGCCTTTTTTTAGTTTGTGAGTACACTAAAGGAAAAAAAAAAAAGTTGAATACTAGAGAGTGGAGGTCATGTGCCAGCATCCAATTCATGCCCAAATTGTTAGGTTAACACTTGTTGCACTTTATCGTAATAAAAAACCCAGGCTCTACAATGAGGTCTTGTTTTTAAGTAAAAACAAATTATGTTAGATACTTAAATGGCAAGCTTCTATTGCATCGATCGATATTGAAGACTTGCGTATCAATCTCATCTTTTCTTTCATTCCCACCGACCCAGATCCACTCAATGTTAAGTGTTGACAAATCAAAGCCGAAGTTGCAGCTCCATTAATTCCAACTTGCGGGGAAGATAGACAGACATCGCATCTTGCTGTGAAGCCTTTTTGACTCACATGAGTCACAGGACGCTTGCGCAAGGTGTCCATCCATTTGAGCTCCTGCAACATCGTGCCCACGACGTTGTTTTAAAGTAATGGGATCAGCTCTGATCCTCAGAGATGTCATCATGTGATATTAGTGCTAGTAGATTCTGAGCTTGCCCATCAGCTTCAGAGGAGAAAATCATGCATGTTCCCATCAAACATAAGAAAACAAAACACAGACAACACGCGCGCACACACAGAAAAGAGTTGATATTCGTACTCCGAAGATGACTAAACAATCAAAGTGGGATTCAACCGGTTCAGCTTTGATAAAAGTTTACTAGCTAGTGGTAGAATTGAAAGCAAACATACAACAATTAAAGCTTGATGTCCAACTCAAAAGCGTGCTCAAGAAAATGAAAAACTCACCAGGCAATCCTTGTGTATCTTTGATGTGGGGTTTTGACACCTACTCGCTCGCATGTCATAAAGTATGAGGTAGCAGCCTAAAGATCATCAGACATGGACATGATATACCATATCAAATTCTGGTACCCAACTTAAAATTAAAGCATACTCAATAGGAAGAGAAGTCCAATATATATAAAAAAAAATAATCTCAATTTTTATGCTCACTCGATGTGATATTTTAACAACAATTTCGTGCATCACATGTAATTGAGGATCCACAACATATATTAAAGGAGAAACTTGAAAAAGTGGAATTGTCATGTAATTTATGCATGAAAGCTAGAACACGACCCAGAGTGCAAGTAGGAAATAGACTTGGTGCCTCAAAGTTGGAGAAAACACTTTTGATCATCGGAGGGACCTGATAGACTTGAGTAAGGTCGTAGACATAACGATGACAGCATAAAAAAAATCTTACTTTTCTAACTTACGTTTTACACATGTCACTTGCCGTAATTCAACAGAAACTTGAAAGATTAGTGCATAACAAATATGTTGTCATGCATGTATAATCGTGCTTCACGCTTCCCTAACTCAGCCCACCACCATTTTTTTGTCCATAATATCAACTTAACGTATGTAGTGTCATTTAACTTGTAGTTGCCAACTCATGGCTAGACTCGGCACACATTTGATAATATGACTATTTTGTGCATCGGGACTGGTGGAATAGTTTGGTCGCCTCTTCCTGATGTTTATTGATTAGTTATGTGGTTTTTAGAGACTCATATTTGTCGGTCTAGTCTACCAGAGGTTTGAAAAGTTACTTTTTGACATGCTTTTATCGGGATTGATTGTGATTTTACATGCTTATATAGGATGAGACTATAATCCTATACTAATTGCTGTATTTGTTGAAATCTATCTATACGTTTCTTAACCCTTTCCTTTTGATAATATGACCATGGGTGTCTGGCATGCTGCTTCCTGAATCCTATAGGACTCACATTGATCGAAACTCAAATTTGTTAAAACCTTGTATTACTTATATATGGGGATTGATTCTGATTCTTAGACGTGGTGGATCACTTTTTCTCATTTTAAGCATGCTTTATAATTAAACATGAGTTTTAACAAAATTAACTCACTGCTTCTCTTTTTGATCTGCGTGTAAAAAAAAAGACATCGATTTATGTGGGTCGAAGGGAATACTAATGATGGGACTACAATGGGTTTAAGGACACTCAGTCCAGACCTTACAATCCTCTTTATTTCATCAATGTGAGTAGGGGTACCGTTTTTTATTAAGAGACTGAAAGTTATCGTTAGTGACGGATATGGGTGATAGTTGGCGTTGGGTTAGTGAGAGTAGTAGCTAGGGTCAGGAAAAAATTGGGATACGAGTGAGAGTAAAAAAGAAGCGGCACTTATTGTAGTCATTTTCATGAATTAGTATGTACAAAACACACTTTCAAGAGCGTGAGTATAACGTTCAGTCAATTTGGACGATTTTTCTAAAGATTGAAGCAGAAATGACCACATGAAGCCACTTTCAACTTTTGAAACCCGAGGCACGAGGGGGCTGTATGCAATTAAGCCCTAAAAGAGTTAGTGATATAATTAATTTAAAAGAAAAAAACTCTGGACATGTTAAAAGTATTTCTATTTTAGATTATGATTACTTTGTGGCCGCACGCTCGCGCACGAAGAAAAAGCAGACCTAAAGGCGTTTTCACATGATATCCTTGATTCCTCTCGATTTATAATCCCGGGCCACTGGTTTATCTCTCCAATGAGTATGCTATCCCAAAATTTTGAAGCTTTTCTGTAAAATTAGTTATTTGTTACTCTCCAACTACTTCTCGATCTTCTCAAGAATTTATCAACATTTTCCTCTGCAAATAAACCTCAAATTACTTTTGAACTTTTCCCAAGAATCCCAAATTCAGAATATTGACAAAGAAGATCCAGTTCTGTAATATCTACGAAGAAATTTTTTTTGCTACTATCCCGGTTGGAGGAACCTTCCTCCTACCCCTTATACAACGACAATCAATCGTCTCTAAATGTTTCAAGTGACGTGTATTTAGTAACGCTAAAAAAGTGTTGTTAATAATTATTATCGCTGAAAGTTTTAGAAAAAAAGTCACTAGAAACATTTAGCGACTATTAATTGTCGCTATACACAGGGTTGGAAGAAGATAACTTGACCAAATATGAGGAATAATACCAAACAAAATTTTTTTTAGAAACTATTGAATTTTGTAGATGAACAAACTTTGACTCCTACCGGGTTGTAAGAATCTTCTTCCAACCCGGTAGGAGTCAAAGTTTGTTCATTTACAAAATTCAATAGTTTCTTAAGTATTTTTTTTGTATTATTCCTCAGATTTGGTCCAGTTATCTCAAAAATTGAAATAGGTGGTGCTCATCACCAGCTCCTGACCAAGTCTTTTTCACTAGAAACATATTTTATTTCCTTTTTCCTCTACCTCCCCTCGTTATAGTAACACCAGCAAACGGAAAAATCAGATCATAACTTTGGGACTGAACCCAATTCGAACTGTAACATATGTACACCCCCATTATTGTTGTTCTTTCTGTGGTCTATACTTCAATCGATGGTTGATAGGCTGCGACTCTATCATCTTCACTTTGCACTACTTTTGACACCGGGGCTTCTCCTGTTAGGATTGTATCATGTTGTTGAATAATAAGCACAGAAGACACGCCTGACGAGGTCAGCAAGTCTCCGATTGGCCCGAGCTCGGCGTGCTCTGCTTGGCGGTCCGCCAGCTCCGCCACCATTGTCGAGGGGCACCGGCCTTTGCCGACAATCACGAGGTCATAGTCCCCACTCCTTCCAATCTCCAGCACTCCCTCAACAATGTTTGTTGCCACCTTTTCTCTGTAGTCCACCATCCCTTCCCACCTCTTTTGGAATTCGTTCAGAGCTCCCTCATCCAGCTCCTAAAGGTTTTACGAGTCATTGACTTGTCAGTGCAAAGCCTTAGAATGAAGTATAAACTTAATACATTAAATGTAATGTGAACAAGCGGGATCAACAACAGGAGACATCATTGTTAGGAGTCCTTTAGTTGTTCGTATACCAGTCGAAATGACAATTACCTTCTCCTTCTCTAGGTTGATAGCGGCAGTTGAGAAGGTATAGTGCTTCTCTGATGTTGCTTTATTAGGCGAAGGCCGCAGCATAACGCCTTTACCTTCAACGCCCTCATTCTCGACGAACCTTATGACTGTAACTTTAACTGATGGATGGTCTACCATTCCCCCCCCCCCCCCCCCCCCCAATTCCAAAGCTTCCCTATCGTCAGGACCACCAAAAAAAATAACCGAAACCCTCTGTTCCTTGGCGGCAGTCGGCCCAGGTGTCTGCTGGGGATCACTGCCGTATTTACGGTCCACGAGTACAGCCACCGAGCATGGTGCACTCTTCAAAGCCTTCTGATTAATCGCCCTCCAACCGTGGCCTATGTGCTCGACTATAACATCACCATCTTCTTTTCTCCATTGCTTGTGAAACAGTAAGATTATCATTGGCACATTCTTTTCTTCGGCCACGTGACAGATATCCTCGTGCATTTTTGCCAAAGGAGACATGGCAGTTGTGGTTCGGACGCTAACTCCGCCGAGTTGGCCATAGGCTTGGAATGCAAATGCAACCCGGTGGTGTAACTCACTGTCGCGGTGACGACTGGTGAACGGGAAACCGTTCTTCCGAAGACGGTGAACCATCATGATTGAAGAGGACCGTTCTGTGAGCTCAACCAAGTGCATAATGTGGAGTTTCAGGCTGGCCTTGGCAATGGACCGAGTCGATTCAATGAGGTGGATGAGTGATGGTATGTTTCAGGATCCATGCACACAAGCGAGTACCCGAAACTCATCTTTTATAGTTTCGGAGACGGGCTCTAGTCTACGGTGCACACTGGTTGAGCTGCCACGGCTAGCTTTATAGACAGCCATAACAGTTGGAGTTGTCATAAAAGTTGTGAAAAGTGCCATTAGGACTAGTACAGCGAATGCCTCGTCGTTTAGAACCTGTGGCCATATTTAGAAGCGGAGTCAGATTTATCGAAAGAGCATGTAAGGGTAGTAAAATGAAAAGGTTAAAAGGGTCAACAAATACGCATTACGAGAACACGTTATACCCAGATACAAATTTAGCAAGTCCCACTTTGGTCCCATATAACATATGCTGATCCTAACTAGACATGAAGACCAAACTTTGATATGAATGATATTTAAGCTCTACTTTTCATTATTTAAGCTTCATCCAGTGAATAGAAAAAAGGGAAAGAATCATCCTGAAGTTGTTGTATGACATACATGCCCAGTGTCCTTGGGGCTGGGCATAAAAGATCGAGGAAGTAATGATGTCATAGCTTTTAGTATACCCCTAAATGGTTTAAAATACAAAACTTAAATAGAAGTATGCCCTAAGCCAAATATATGCTTTGCTAATATACTAACTTAAATCACTCTTTAAATGTTCAATGCACACCTCGGTATATAAAATAGGAAGAGGTTATTTCCACATCCTCGTAAGCATTACAATTCCGTTGTTTAGGGGGAAAACAGCATGATGGCATGTTGAAAAAGCATATAAAGGGGTGAAAATAGCATTTTCTCATAAAATAACTTGAAACTACTGTAAGTTTTGTTTAGGCGGAAAAAAGGGTGGTGAGATAATTACTAATTAGGTGTGCTTACATTTGGCTTCTTTGCACCCTGTCAAAAGTCTCCCGAATTAACGTAGGACAATCGCGGCAGGCAAAGGAAAGCAAAAGCCAAAAAATAACGATCCACTTGGATCTCCTGCCGATTGGCTCTTTGCAACAATTATTCTTCACAGCCAAGTGCTAGAACTCTTACCTTCTTTTCCTTGCCAATGTTAAGAACAATGAGCTCCACCAACCCCTTGGTATTCATCAACAATCCGAGCGTTAACGCCTCCCTTACCGGAATCGTGCACAACATTGCCGCCACGAACGTCCCCGAGATCTTGCCCGCACAAGCCGTCGTGATAACCAGCAGCAGCAACCCCCACGCTTTTCCGCCACGAATTTTGGCGACGTCGGTCTTCAACCCACTCGAGGCAAAGTAGAGTGGAAGAAGCAAACCGGAAACAAAGTCTTCGATCCTCTCTATCAGTCTCTCTGCAAAGTCTCCTCCTTTTGGTATGGTCAGCCCGAAAACAAATGCTCCGAAAATGGAGTGGATGCCTATCAGATCGGTGATGAAACCGGATACGAGTACTCCGGCTAGGGTTAAGCATATGTAGGCCTCATCCACGACGTCATGCTCCGGCGAGCACCGGCGTGCAACCCACTTCATGGCTGGCCGGATTGCAACCATCATAAAAACAACAAAAGCAAAACCTGAAATCAGAAGAATTGTTAGGTTCGGTCTTTCATTTGACACCGTTGAGAGTCGCATGCATCTTGGTTGCGGGTGTAAAAAGAGAAACGGGGAGAGAATGGAAAAGCAAGTGATTAGTCGAAGCCTAGAAATGAGATGACCTGAAAGTAGAACCCATACGGATATCAAGGGGCTCTTGTGTGGCCCGCCGGCCCCTCCATCACCGGCGATGGCGACCGCAAGAGCGAGCAAGATCCACGCAACGACGTCGTTAAAAGCAGCAGCAGCCATATGGCGGTCTCGCCCACCTGTGTAGTAAGCAGTTTGAGCTCCGCCAGAATACGGGCGAGCACAGGGAAAGCAGTGATAGACAAAGCCATCCCCATGAACACGACATACTGAATATAACCAACTTTGTCAGCCCCTTCTATAGTTTTCTGAAGTACAAAGGTGATTCCGATGCCAAGGATGAACGGTATCGATATTCCGGCAGCTGCTATGCCCACGGCCTTCTTACCGCTACGACGTATCGAGTTCAAATCAAGCTCAAGACCTACTAAAAATAGAAAGAAGAGCAGTCCAATGCTTGCTACTGACTCTAGAATCGGAGTGCTCCATTTTGGGAAGATCTGGTGCATGTATTCTTGGTTCCGGCCAAAAACTGATGGTCCAAGTATAATTCCACCCTGAAACCAAGCAAACAAAGTTAACAACCTTGTCACTGAGATTTATGTTTGACTTGGTTCCCTAGAACTTCTAAAGATACTAATAAGCGAAGAAATTCATGCTATCAAACTAGTACTTCCACCCTCTCCTTAGAAGATCGGTCCATTTGACTTTGCACGTATATTAAGAATTTAAGTTATATATTGTGTGTCTTTTTCATTTTACCCTTTAGAGAGAAGGGGAAGAGAGTGAGCCATGAGAGACAAAATTAGTTGGTAGAGTGTTAAATGTGGAGACAGAAATAAAATTAAAAAGTATAAAGTGGTGGGCCAGGAGAGAGAAAATGAGTTGGTAGAGAATTAAATGTGATGAGAGAAATAGAATAAAAAAAGTATAAAAAGGATAAATATGTAAAAATACCTACAGAATCTTTCCTAATTTGGAAGTGATCAATTTTTGTAGGACGGCTCAAAAAGAAAATATGATCAGTTTTTGTGGGACGGAAGGAGTACTTAATAGTACATTATAAACCACCAAGTGCGTAGGTCAGCTGACAAGGAGTTGTCTTAATTTAACCAGAGGTCTCGAGTTCGAGCCCTGAAAATGCAGTTGCGTTAAAACTTGGTAGGGAGAGTTTTGCCACCCATGTGGTCCTGCCCGATTCGAACCCGTATTAGTCGGCTCTCAATATGGTGTCCGGATACCTAGTGGTCTAACAAAAAAAAAACTAGTGCGCTATAAGGCACATCGTATAACACTCAATGGATGGAATTCGTGCATGCTATTGGGGGAAGGGCGGGGCATGGCACCCCTCAATATTTTTGAATTTTTTTTAGTTTCTTAGATTATGGATTAACAATGTTTAAAATACTTATAAAAATGTCACTATATTGTAACACTAATTTATTACGACTTCATTTTATTGTTTTTTCTTACTCTGTGCTATGTGATAATCTTTGTCTTTGTCACTTCCTTGTTTTATCTTCATTTTTTTAAATCTCCAGGTTACCAAATTTTTTTTTCTTGATAAGATTACTTTTTTTGTTTTTTGGTTTAAATTCTTATAGACTTATACATGACTAATGTACTTATACAATTAATAATCACATTAGTGATATATCTATACAGTAAGAGTTAAATTTTTTTCATACAAATTAGTAATTTATCGTTGACTAATCTTAACAAGTTAAATAAATCACTATGCATAGTAAAAATATTATGGTAGTTGTCAAATTGAGCAATCTATTTTGTATTTAATGTATTTAATGTATTCAACAGTGACACTAATTATAATATATATATTTTTCTTATTTATATGTTATGTGAACTTGAACCTTCTGCATTCTTTTATGTTAGCCATTATTTTTTTTTTTTTATGATTTTTTGACATTCCCAAATTAGACTTTCTGGATCCGCCTCTGCATGCTATGGACAATCTGAAGGTAACAAATATCTAATGAAAAATTGTCATATTTTGTTCAGAAGAGACCTTCATATCATGTACGCTATTTCCTTAACTGGATAGGGTTTAACTATTAGAAAGTTAATGGGGGAGCATCGCTTCTGAAGTATAGTACAAGAGCTGAATACATCTAAGATTTATTCGTCACTGGAAACCAAAACAAACAATAACTTTTACTGTGCCGTAAAAGTGTACAACACGGGAATGCATCCGAACTCCATTATCTGCTACTTTACAGCTAACAGTAAATTAAAGGTTTACGATAGAAATCATGCGTTGTCAGCGATGTGTACATGATGCATTTGGAACAACTATCACCAGTTTAACACTAGGGTAAATTGCACCAAATCCCCTGAGGTTTACACCTCTTACTTAAAACCCTGAGGTTTTAATTTAAACAATTAACACCCCAGCATTGAGAATTGGTTCCAATTGGACTCAAATCGTCTTTCCTTTTAAAAAGAGGTGATGGTCGTCCACCTTGAGCGGCATTTTGGGTACTCAATATTTAGTGCTCTCCCCCCCTCCCTCCCTCCATCTCAAGACTGAAATAGAGACCCACCCATAAAAGGTAGTGCCTTCTCTCCCCCCACCCCACCATCCCCCTAATCACGCGCCCTCTTCCATACAAATACACCTAATTGTAGCCCTTTCGCCAAGCAAAGCCCTAGACCAGACGAAGAACATCCTCATCCCTTCTCACTCCATCAAGTTTTTTGCCTGCTAAAACCACAATTACCCAAACAACACAGCCATAGCGACACACTGGCATACACAAACACATACTCGCACACGAGCACATGCGTATCTCTATATAAACGCACAGATCTCCGCTGCCATGGATTTTGATGTCCCTCAGTGGACTATGGTGGAGCAGTGGAAGCTATTTGGTAGTGGCAGATTGGTTGTGATGGCTGGTATGGTGTTGGTGACGGTTGATTGATGGTGTTAGTATTGGCCTCAGAGGGTTGATGTTGCTAGTTGGGACTTTTGGCAGCATTGATTAGTGGCGCTGACAGCGGCAAATTGGTGGTGCTTATCTTGTCCGCAGAGGAATGGCAATGCTATTTTTCGCGGCAGAGGAATGGTGGTGCTAGTGGGTATGGTGTTGGTGGCGTTAATTTTGTGGTGCTGGTGTATGTACATGTGTGGCAAATCTGTGTGTAATTGTGGGTCTAAAATGGCGAGCATTTACAGCCACAGTTGGTGGTGGTGTTATTTGCCCTTGGGTTTCACGGCGACCATGAGAGAGGGTGCGAGAGGGGGGAGGACACCACCTTGTATGGGCAGGTCTCTATTTCAATCTCTTGTGCGCGCGCGCGCGTGTGTGTGAGAGAGAACGAGCGCACACTAATATTGGTTACCCAAAATGCCCCTCAAGGTGGACGGCGATCCACCTCTTTTTAAACGGAAAAACGATTTTGGGTTTTATTGAAACCAATTTAAATTGAAATCTCAAGGTCTTAGGTGAGAGCCAAGTGTAAACCTTAGGGGGTTTAGTGCAATTTGCCCTTTACACTGTAACAGTAAAAAAAAATTTAAACCTTTTTGCGCTCTGCAACATCTGAATAATTCACCATCTCGTAGAAGTTGAAAGAACAATCAGTGTGTTACGATGAAAACAAGACAACAAACATAGATAGAACACTCTTAGCTAGCAGAACATGAATTTTTCAGGGATCAAACTACGAGATATAGTGTTGGGTGAAAGGGCTGACGTACAACTGTCTCTGCAATGACTTTGGGTTGCCGGAGAGGTTTGAAGAGAAGCGCGAGAAAGCGGCTGACAACGAGGATGAGGGTGGTTTGGACAACCAACAAAGGGAAGGCGAAATCGAGGGGATTATCGCCCTGCCACACACCATTCGATGATGTCTCGACGGAGGTTATGTTGACCGGCATACCTGATAACAAAAGACTTTTCAAGCCAAAAAAGTCTTTTCAGTAACAAGAAAAACACTCGTGGCTTGGGGGTGTAAGCATACGTAAGTCACTCTAATGGAAGGAAGTCAGGTTTTCTTTGTGTGTGTCTGCCCTATTTATAGAGAGTTGAGCTCTGAAATCTTCGTTTTCTACTGTGGTTTTGGTCCTTCCCTTTCTACTTTTTCCTTTATAGGAAAGGAAGAACTTGCATAACAAGTAAACAGAAACTTTCACCAGAATAACGTGACCATTTTAGGGTGAGACGATAGTATTGCACTGGTGACTGGCCTAGCAAAAATGGCCAGTGGTGCACTTCTTTGACTTTTCAGAGGTGTAGATGTAGATAGCACGTGTGCTGTGATAATGTTCTTAATTATAATGGATAGTAAATTTTCATTTGGTAAAGGTGTGTTTGGTTTGATAGCATGATTAATTGATTGATTGAGAACCGTAAACCAATAGGAAGCTTGGACATCCTTAGGGGTGAACAGAGAGTAAAAATTTGTTACAAGAGCTCATTTGAGCTACATTGAGACTAAACAGAGCTGACGCGCTGGTAAATTATTACAACCTTGAGGGAAAAAATGGGACAAAGGAAAATAGACCCTACAAAAGTTGAAAATGTTACTTCTTTGGGCATATACTTAGTTAGTTATTGACTCAATAGGTTTGCCTGAGTGTTGGGCCTTTTTTTAGTTTGTGAATACACAATAGGAAAAAAGAAAGTCGAAAACTAGAGAGTGACGATCATGTGTTAGCATGCAATTCGTGCTCAAATTGTCAGGCTAACACTTGCCTCACCCTACCTTAATAAAAAGCTCAGGCTCTACAACGAGGCCTTCTTTTAAAGGAAAAAAAAAATGTGTTAGGTACTTAGACGAAAAGCTTCTATTGCATCAATACTGGTGATTTGCGTATCAATCTCATCTTTTCTTTCATTCCAACCGACACAAATCCATTCAATGTTCAGTGTTTACAAACCAAAATCGAAGTCGTAGCGCCATAAATTCCAACTTGTGGGGAAGATAGACAGACATCGGATCTTGCAATGAAGCCTTTTGACTCACATGAGTCACAAGACACTTGTGCAAGGTATCGAACAAACTTTGACTTCTACCCCGATCGTAAGAATATTCTTCTAATTTCATGTATAGTAACAATAATTGTCGCTAAATGTTTTTAATGACTTTTCTTCTAACACTTTTAACAATAAATATTAACATTTTTTTAACGTTAATAAATAAAAGTTACTAAAAATATTTAGTGGCAACTAATTATCACAGTAAAAGGAACATGAAGAAGATTCTTCTACCCCGGTAGCCAAATTTTTTCCCAAGTGTCCATCCATTTGAGCTCACGCAACGTCGTACCCACGACATTGTTTTAAAGTAATGGGATAAACTCTGATCCTCAGAGCTGTCATCATAAGTGCTAGACTGCTAGTAGATTCTGGGCCTGGCCATCAGCTTCAGAGGTGAAAATCATGCATGTTCCCATCAAACATAAGAAAACAAAAGAGCTGATTTTCCTACTCCGAAGATGGACTAAACAATCAATCCAAGTGCGGAGTGAACTGATTCGGCTTCGATAAAAGTTTACTGGAGGTAGAATCGAAAGCAGACATATAACAATTAAAATTTGATGTTCAACTCAAAAGTATACTCAAAAAAATTAAAAAAAATTCCTCAAACAATCCCCATATAGCTTTTATGTGGGGGCTTTTAACACTTGCTCGCACGCAAATCGTGAAGTATGAGGTAGCGGCCTAAAGATCATGAGACATGGACATTATATACCATATCAAAGTCTTGTGCTCAATCTAAAAATTAAAGTGTGCTCAAGAGGAAGAGAAGTTCACTAAGTAGAAAAAATAATTGTCTCAATATATATGTATAATCGATGTGATACTTTAGCAATAGTTACGTGCATTATATGTAACCGATGATCCACCACATCTATATATATATAAAAAGCTGAAACATTTGTTTAAAATTGCGACACGTAGGATTTTTGAGACTCTATCTTTGCGACAAGTAGGACTTTTTAAAAGTCTTCTCCTTCTGACACATAAGCTTCAACTTTGGATGTGATAGTTCCCTAACTTAGTTGATCTCTTTATTTAGAATCAAACTCTTTTGAATTAGATATGTAAAATTCAAGAATCCTATTTGTTTTGATATTCTTTTCTATTCTACTCTATTTAACTATTTACAATAATTTATTATTAAAAAATTCGTAGGTATAATTTATGCAATATTTTTAAACTTTATAAAACTATGAAACTAATTATATACCTTCTAAAACTCTACCTAATCAATGTACTTATACATTAGGCATTAATTTTGATTATTAAAACCTCAAACTTTAAAATAAATCTAAAAAATGTAAAATACAAAAATCATACCCTACTTACTAATTCTTACGAAAATCATACCCTACTTACTAATTCTTTAGTATGATCATTGGCCCGACTTTTTTGTTTAACTCTTTACTATAATTTATTATTAAAAAAATTTGTAGGTATAATTTATGTAATATTTTTAAACTTTATAAAACTAAAAAATTAATTATATACCTTCTAAAATTCTTCCTACTTCAATTTTGCATGTGATAGTCCTCTAACTTAGTTGGTCTCTTTATTTAGAGTCCAAGATTCAAGAATCCTATTTGTTTTGGTATTCTTTTATTTTTCTACTCTATTTAACTCTTTACTTTAATTTATTATTAAAAAATTCGTAGGTATAATTTATGCAATATTTTTAAACTTTATAAAACTAGGGAACTAATTTTAAATCTTCTAAAACTCTAATTCTTTAGTATGATCATTGACTCCACTTTTGTAAATCTTATAAAATTAAAAACCAAATTTACTTATTTTAGAGCTCTACATAATCGAAAAAGGCTTTATTTTGGACTACTAACTTCTTAAAAACACTTAAAACAAATAAAATAAAATCTCGCAAATATAAATAAAATCTCACAAATGTAAGCAACGAAAATCATGTATGAAATTAATGATTAATCTTTACAAATTAAAAGATAAGCTTTTCATAGCGTATATTTCGTTTTTACCTTAATTTTTTAGTTATGCAAAATATCATCCTATTTGTTTTGGTATTTCTTTTCCTTTTAAATGAAATCTTATTTCTTCATAAGTTTTATTGTAACTTTCATCTTTTTGCACTAATTTTTTTAAAATCTAACATGTTCGCACCTTAGCTGCAGGAAACTCTTAATATGGTGACGTTTCTCTTTCGAAAACTCGCTTTTGCGATCCCAAGTTAGGAGCTCCATGGGATCTCGTCCCAAGCTAAGATGGGAACTCGATCCCGCTAGTTGGATAGAGATGCATGGAACAAGTGATAGAATACATGAAAATCAAGCTCTTTTCAACTCAATTCCTTGTTTCTCTCTTCTTTCAAGTCCTTAAAGTCTCCTTGTCGGTTGTTACTATCTATGTAAACTATGCTAAACAAATGATAATACTCTTTACGCATTTATTTATTCAAGCCGCTCTCAACCTCAGATTCTTCTTGGTGCTTACGCTTCCCCGCTCCCGCCCCCGCTCCCGCACCCGCCCCCGCCCCCGCCCCCGCTTTGTGCAACTAAGGTTCGCACAATATGAACAAAATATTTTAGAACCAATTATATTGGATCTCCAAAAAAAATAAAATTGATTGAAGAATAATTTGTGACAAGCTGAAAATAAGTCTGTAGAATAAAAGAGACGAAAAGATAAATTAGTTATAAAAATCTTTTACCCTTGACAAACAACTACAAAAAGAAAGAAGCCTGAGTGGTCCCAAGGTGGTAATGGTATGACCGAAATGTCGGTGCTAGATGTGAGAGTGTGAGGGTGGTAATATATGCAATTATGCGAGTGATCAGTCATGTTAATTATGATAGTTATAATTATTGTGGTAGAATTGGAGTGTTGGTAGTGAGATTTGAATTATGTAGTGACAACATGTGGCTATAGTGGTGTTGGCGTGTAGTATGTTGATGCTTGTGTTGGTGATAGTCATAACAAGATGATGATAGTGCAAGAGGTGATGGTTCTTGTTAGAATTGTTGTAGTGGTAGCACTAAGGTGTTTCGAGGTCATATTAATGTACATTACAGTACTAATTGATAAGTTATGATATAAATATGGATTGAACAAGTGATGAACCTAAAAAAGCTGATGATAGAAACATGAAGTGCACTGACGAGCAAAAGTTGTGATATGGTAAAGGTAATTGTATTTGTAGTGGCAATGATAGCGCTAATTAAGGTAGTTGAAGGTAGTGTTAGTATAGTATTCATAGACGGGTTACGGCGAGAATCTTATGCAGACAAGCAATGAACTTAAATACATCAACTTGAAGGTGCATAAATTATATCCAGGAATAGAAGCAATAAATTTTTTTTTTTCCCTAGAATGACTTTTATCTTTCAATTTTGATTTTGGTCTCACATTCTGATTCCTTAAAGTTTCGTTAATTAGGTAAGAAGATGTTTTTGTGGTTAACCACTTTATAGTCCCTGGCTATACTAATCTAATATTCTAATGGTATTTTCATTAAGCTATGTTAGTAACACTTTAATAAGTTATGTATAGATAGAAATACTTTCAATGCTATTTTTTCTTTTTATTATGCACGGGACAAATAACATATACAAAGAGTTTCTCATGAAGAAAGAAGGTGAGTGAATTTGACATTTATGCTTATAGGAAGATTGAGAGGTTTATATACACCACCAGTAAATAAGTTATAACACTCTTTACTAGATTAAACTCACAAAAAATCGAAGGTGATGGTACAAATAATTAGCTTTTTTTTAATCATATTGATTCCGGATATATTATTGATACATACTAACGATTATATCTACAAAGCTCCAAATATTAAACCAAAAAATTTAAATTCAATTAAATAGTAGTACGAGATTGTTGTCGCATGTTGTTGCGAAACGTTAATAAAAAGGTATTCTAAGTCTATAAGATTTTTAATTGTAACGTTCACATCTTATTAAACTCACAAAAAACTAGAAGTGATGGTACAAATAACTGACTTTTTTTTAATCATATTGGTTTCGGATATATCATTGATATATACTAACCATTATATCTACAAAGCTCCAAATATTATACTAAAAAGTTTAAATTCAGTTAAATAGTAGTACGAGATTGTTGTCATATATCGTCGCGAAATGTTAATGAAAAGGCATCCTAAGTCTATAAGACTTTTAATTGTAACATTCACATCTTATTTGTGAATAAAAACTGATCATATTAAATCATGCATTCTACCTTTGTTATTAAGGTATGCTTTTATAATGCTAATTTTTCAAAAATTCTATTCAAAAGCAATATTCTATATAGTAAATTTCTTATTTGCATTTCAAACAATAACAGTTATAAACAATCTACAAAAACACATTATAAAAAATATTTTTAGAAAGTTAGAGAAATTAACATTTGTAAAGTATCTATAGAAATAAATATTAGACAATATTTGAGAAATTAAAGAACGCCCCGTGCGTTGCACGGGTCCCTTAGCTAGTATATATTAAATAAAGGATCTTGTAAAAAGTGGGATTGTCATGTAAATTATGCAAGAAAGCTAGAACACGACCAATAGAGCAAATAGGAAATAGAGTCGGTGCCTCAAAGTGGGAGAAACACTTTTGATCATTGGAGGGACCTGATAGACTTGAGTAAGGTCGTGGGCATAATGATGATAACATACAAATCTTACTTTTCTAACTTATGTTTTAGAAAGATTAGGGCATAACAAATATGTTGGAATGCATATCTAATCATGCTCCACTCTTCCCTAACCCAGCCCACCACCCCTTTTTCTCCATAACTTAATGTATGTAGTGTCGGTGAATGTCATATAACTTGTAGTTGCCAACTCATGGCTAGACTTGCACGCATTTGATAATATGACCATTTTTTTTTTATGTTAAATAATATGACCACCATTTTGCACATCGGAACTGGTGGAATACTTTGGTCGACTCTCCATGATGTTTATTGATTAGTTATGTGGTTTTTGAAGAGACTCTTGTTTGTTGGTCTAGTGTATCAGAGGTTTGTAATTAAAGTTATTTTTTGGCATGCTTTTATCTGGCTTGATTGTAGTTTTATATGCTTATCTGGCTAGACTGCTGTATTTGTTGATATATATATATATATATATATATATATATATATATATATATATATATATATATATATATACATTTTCTTAACCTTTTCAATTCTTTATTTATAAGTTTTATTATTATTTTATTTGATAATATGACCACGGGTGTCTGGCATGCTGCTACCTGAATCCTGTAGCACTCACATTGGTCGAAACTCAAAATTCTAGCTCAGAATTGTTAAAGCCTCGTATTACTTATATATGGAGATTGATTCCGATTCTTAGACGTGGTGGATCATTTTTTCTCCTTTTGAGCATGCTTTATAATTAAACATGAGACTTTAACAAAATTAACTCACTGCTTCTCTTTTTGATGTAATTGTGGAGCTTAACTAGAGCTCAATCAGAGCCTTAGGATCATTGCCAAAAATCTAAGTGGAGCGCGAATAACACTTTTTAGAACTTATATGGCAGTTTCCTCGATAAATCGTCAGTTTTTCACCTTATTATTTTGACATTTTTGATAGCCAATTCAATAATATTCCAATAATCATGTAACCTAGCCAATCAACCTGAGGGGTTTGAATCTCTTCTGCTTTAATTCTTATCTTGGTTGTTTCACATTTTTTTTTGTTTCAGACAGTGAGACTAGCTAGTTCACACTTCTTATTTACGATACGATGTATACACACATTCATGTATTCTTGTGTCTAAAAGCACATATAATATCTATTTCGATGGCCAATAAGGGTACGTAAAATAGCAAAAAGAGTAATCTCACGCACTAGAAATTTAAAACAGTCGAAAAATACAGTTTTAGATTTAAACCTGCTTCGTCGCATGGTTTCATCTAGCAACTTGAATAGCTTATTTCCAACTCTCACGTACAGCATTAACTGGCCGAGAAGCCTCAAATGTCGTCGCATTCATATGTTTTGCTCCGGTATGAAATTTCAAAAATGGTTATATATACTTTGAAGATGTAGTCAAATTGGTGAATGTCATCACATTCCTACTTCATAAATGCATATATTTCAATTGTGACCTCTAACTGCGTTGCCAAATTTCTACTAACTATAAGAAGTATGCATAACCCAGTTTGAGAAAGTGAAAGAAAACAACTAAGCCGAGTGGTATGAGAGTGTTTCCTTTGACTTTCTTTATTACCTTGGAGAAAGTCCAAATCCCTCATTTGTCGGTGAGTATTTATTGATGCATAAACGTGACCACTGTATTATTTTTTCTCCCAAGCCTCTCACAATTTACATGGTTTGGTGTAAAACTGTAAATTGCAGTGGGGTCTTTTTTCTTTTCTCCCCTTTTAGTTGAGTAGATGTTATTTTGATGAACTTTACTTGGTTACGAGAAAGGGTGCCGATGTTGGACCATAACCAACCAAATTGCCAAATTTAGAGGTATCGCAAGAAATGAGAATTGAGCTTTGAGAGATTGCTTGATGTTGTCCTAAAGAATTACTTTAATCATATTTGACAAGATTGTAGTGCATGAGTAATAAAAAAATCAAGCAAGATTTTATCCTTCCTTAAAAATACCAGACCAGCAAACGGCTATTGGTACCGCAGGATGTTCTAACGTGAGAAAATAGGAGAAATAACTCTTGTTTTGCTCTTCCTGACTAGATTTATGACTTTGACAAATACTTGGACAAATTATACAAAACTCCCCTGAGGTTTGCCTTAAGTATACTCAGCCCCTCTAACTATGATAATTACACTCCGTTCCCCTGAGATTTATACCCGCATTACACATAACTACATACTTTTAACGGCAAGCCCAACTCCGTTTCAGGATTCTCTGACACACTACTTTATGCAATTTTCATACCCAAAATACCTCATCCTTGTGATATTTTATAATGAAAATATATCTACTATTCTCCACAAAAAAAAAATACAAGTAGGGGTGACGGTGAATGCGAGATTCTAGGAGGCGGTGACGCCGATGGCTTCCCCAGGGATTGCATTTTCACCGAGGAAGTATGTGGAAGAGAAGCAGGGGAGTTATGTGGCCGTGTTCCAGGAAGTGTGCAGGCAGCTGGGGAAGAGCCGGTCGGCTTCGTCTACCGGAAAGGTCGTGCCGACGCCATCCACGGTGAGGAGAAGAGATGATAGCATATTGGAGCAACAAGATGGGATTCAAAGTGCTATTCTTCATTGCAAAAGGTCTTACCGTTCATCTTCATCATCACAATGTAGATTTAATTGAGGATTAATTCTAAAACATGTGTTCTAGCATCGATTGTACGTTCGTTTATTCTAATTAGTTTCTTAGTCAATTTCTTAAATGGGTTACAGATTATTCTGTGCTGTCAAGATCTGCACCTGTTGCGTTCCTCGTCGATGACTAACAGGAATGGGAGGAACCCATTTGGTCAAAGACCCAGATCGAGATAGGCAAGATTTGTGCTATTCAAGAAGATTAACTACTTGCAATGGATTTGCACAGCGGCTATGTTCTTGTTCTTTGTGGTTCTCTTCCAAATGTTCTTGCCCGGTTCAATGATAGAAAAATCAGAAATACGATGAGAGAGAGAGGGTTTCTCTGGGGATTTGACATTTGTGAGGGGGCATTCATGTCTTTTTGCATTGCACCGTTAACACCGTAAGAGAAAAAGTTACTTTTTGAGTGAAGTGTAATTATCATAGTTAGGGGGACTAAGTATAGTCATGACAAACCTTAAGGGAGTTTTGTGTAATTTGCCCTAGACACCTTGTCTTGATTGACCAAGTTTCTCATTTTTCTATCTCGCAATGATTAGAACAGTGTCAAGGTTGTTTGTTGTTGAATATGAAGCAATGGAATGTTTGAGATACGAGGAAACAGAAGAAGTTTTTGGAAGTCGAAAGATGGATAATCTTAGTTTGTTTCCATGTAGACTAGAGGACATGGAAAATATTTGTTAAGTATGATATCATTGTTGACCCACTATTTTAAGCTTTTTAAGCAGATAGTAACTTAACATAATATCATATCTCTGGTTTAGCAAGGTCTTAAGTTTGATTCTTCTCACTTGCATATCTGATCCCCCTTTAGTGCTATTTGCACTAAATATATTTCTGATTTGGTTTGTCTCTCTAAATACAATCGGGGGCTTGCACGTGAAGGGAGAGTGTTAAGTATGATATTGTTGGGTCCACTCTCTAACAGCTTGAATTTTTAGAGCATATGATAACTTAATTGTATTTTATATGCAGCTTAGAACATATTTAGTACTATTGATCAAGATTGAACGTTTTTTGTTTTTCCGGTTGGACCTTAAGGAATATCATTGGGTCATTTTTAGCATCAACAGAGACTAAGTTTTCTTTCCGAACGATCTTAAGAGTATACTCCATGTATTGGCTTGATGCATTTCAAGGAATATTTACCTCTGAATGTTGGCTCCAAAGTTTGAACTCAGAAAGTCAAGGAAAACAGTAAACCTCTTTGACCGCTGTACAAATTTCTTGAGGTTTAAAATCGAAAACATTGCAGGAATCAACATGCTGCTATCATTCCCTCAATTTTAGACCAAGACGTGTTTTATCAAGTTTGGAAAAAGAAATGGTCGTGTCATTTTAGATTTGACACAAAATTTACAAGTTTTGAAATGTCAAGTTTATGGGGCTAAGCAAATGAACCTTATCCATCATGTAAAAAGTAATAATACTTACCATCCCCTAAGAAAAGTAACAAGTTTACTTTGATGAACTTCATATCGTTACGAGAAAGGGTGCCGATGGGCTACATGTTGGACCCGTAACGAGTCTAATAGCTATATTTATAGAGGTCATAAGAAATGAGAACTGAGCTTTGACAGACTGCTAAATGTTGTCCTATAGAATTATTGTCACTAATATTTGATAAGAATTTAGTTAACGCGTATTATAAAAAAACCAGATAAGATTTTATCCTTTCCTAAAAATCCCAAACCAGCTTTCGCCTATTGGTGCCGCGGGATGTTGTAGCGTGAGAAACATAGACGAGATAAGTCTTGTTTTGCTCTTCCTAACTAGATTTACGGCTAAGATACTTCGTATTGATTGATCAAGTTTCTCATTTTTCTAAAGCGGTGATGATTGTCTTCAACTTAGACAATCTCGAAATGATTAGAAAGCAACAGGAGATAGTTGCGTATACAGTGTCAAGGCCGTTTGTTGTTGGATATATATTATATGAAGTAATGGAAGATAGTTCCATGTAGACATGGAAGATATTTCTAGTACTCTTGATCAAGACTGAAAACATTAATTTTATTTCCTCGGTTAGACCGCAAGGAATACCGTACCAGTTCTATCGTCAACGAAGATTAAATTCCCCTTTCGATCTATTGTAAGAGTACACTCCCCACGTCGTAGGGGTGCAACTTGAACGGGTTGGGTTGGTTTTCAGCCCAACCCGAGAAAATACAACATTTTAAAAGCTCATCTCAACCCAACCCAGATTAGACTTTTTGTAATAAAAAAAAAAAACACAGCTCAACCCAAGTAAAAATGCCATGGTTTAGGTTTCAACCCAACTAACATCGAATTAATTTTTGTTTCATTCGTGAATGAATAATTTTCTTCAGAGCGTCTCATTATCTAAAGACTAACATTACTCACATTCGACTTATAAATATTACTTTAATCTTTGATAAATAAAAAGCTTCATTTATCCCCAAAATATAAAATATGATATTATAAAGAAATTTTTCTAGATCAATCAATAAACAAACACATAACTTAGGCATTAAAGACCACTAATAAACTCCAGTCTAATTAAAAAGTACTATATTCGTTCTCACACTAGTAAAATAAATGGACATCAACATGTGTAGAGGGAGAAAACAAGTAACAAACTGTAATACTTAGTACAGTAAAACCCCTCCCACTTCAACTCATCTATGTCTTTAAATCACATGAGAAGTAATAAAACCATTAACAAAAGATCCTAGTATTCTTAAAACAGAAATAAAATCCCAAGCCAATTTGTGAAGATACCAAGGCTTGCCACCAAACTTGATAGTTGCAGCCTCCTTCACAAAAAGAATAGCATACCATATCAATGGTTGAATAAAATGCTATACTTAATTAGCATTATGCATGTGTTGTCAACTTCTGTTTCAATTGTTCATAGCTCTCATTACGGAACCTATTAATTTCAGTGCAAACCATGTCATCACAGCAACTTTCTGGACTTGAGTAACCACAATTAGTAAATCATGACAAGTTTCAGGCATATTTTACTTTCTAGGAAACAAATTGGTTGCCGAAGTGGAAAATATATTACTTGAAGCTATGTAACAATCCTAAAGATCACACTACATCAGATTATTCCAAGTAGTGTGAAGCACTAAAAAGGCTACTACTAGTATTAGCAGTAGAATTATTCCAAGTATTTCAGCTGGAATAGCTGAGGCTCGGATATAATAGACAACGGGCATCAAATCGCTTAATAGATCAAGACTTCCAGCATATAACTTATCAGCCATAACAGTCCAATACTTTTGGCCTCATCTAAGTTAAGAAGTTGCCAAGAACCTAAAGTAGAAAAAGGACAGGAAGGTGTTGTCTCTCCAAGCCAACATCACCAAGTTCAAGCTGAAAGCATCAAAGGCTAAAATGGAAGTCTTGGATCACAAGACTGGTCATTATACAATTTTACAATTTTCTGACTAGTGCAAATTAAAGGGTTTTTCGAAGACATGTTGTCAGGTTGAACTAATAACATAGCAGAATGCTGCATGCACAGAATGCGTCACAGTTGCAGAAGGCAAAAACTTGATTAGCAGCAACAAAACAAGATCATATCCAAAAGGTTGACACAAAGTATAGTAAAGAAAATCGTTTATCTGTGGTCAAGTCATGTTCTAGTTATATTAGACTGATAACCCTATATTGTTTTCAAATCTATAGAGACTACACAAATAGAATATCACATGATTGCAATACCCCTGTCAAATTGCACAATATACAAACCATAAGCATACCCCAAGTATTCGTCGACGGTATAAGGTCGTCAAAGCCGGACCAGATTGGCGGTGGATGTATTCGCCGGCGGTATAATCGTGTTTTCCTGGAAAATGCTTATGTCACCTTTGAGACACAAAAGCGACATAAGACCTCTGCCGCCTCTGACGCCTCTGTCGATAGCTAGGGAATTGGGGAAATCGGTTGGGTTAGAACCTTAGAAATTGATTCGGGGGAATTGGATAGATATCGCCGCTGCCAATAGTCGGGGAATGACGAAGGAGAATCTTTTGACTTTATTTTTTTGTTTGGTTAGGATGGGTTTATTGGGTTTGACCCAATTTAATTCACTTTAACAATGACCCAACTCATACCAACCCATTTTGTAAATTAAATGGACTTAATGGGTTAAAGGTTGTGTGTATTTGAGCTGGGTTGGTTAAAGCCCATTCTGACCCAACCCAAATTGCAGCTCTACCACGTCGGCCTGATGTATTAAAGGAGTATTTTTTCTCCAAGTATTGGTCCCGAGATTTGAACCCAGAAAGACAACAAACTTATTTGATCACTAGACAAATTCCTTGGGGTTCAAGACTGAAATATGTTGCATGAATCAAAATGATGCTATGATTCCCTATAATTAAAACTAACACCTTCTTCATCAAGTTTAGCCGAAGAATTGCAAAATGATGCTATGATTCCCTATAATTAAAATAAGGAGACTTGCTTCATCAAGTTTAGCTGAAGAATTGATCGTGTCGTTGAAGATTTGATACAAAATCTACGATTTTTAAAACCCTAAAATGAATCCTATTCGTATAAAATTAGTAGGTTTGAGATTTTTTCTTTTTTTTTTTGAAAGTAAAAATATATAGTATCAACCCAAGAAAAAGTATAATAATTCAAAACACATGCATCATAAATGCTAGTAAATGCACATCCATACAAAATTTCTTTTTGACAGGAGTCCAAAGTGTTGGAATTGTTACAAGAAACAGGCAAGAACAACTCCAAAAATATAATATAAAACAGCTGACTGAGGCGCGGATTAGGTCGCTTTCTTAAGATGATTCGCGCCCCTTCGGAGAATTACCACCGGTGCAACAAGGTTATTTACGCATCGCCTCGGGGATACAATAGCCCAGCTTTCACTATTGCTTCACTTGTAATTCTGCATAAACGAATGAAGCAGAAGCTTTACTCGATACATTACCAAAATGCCCACAAGTCTAAGTGTTTAGAAATCAAAAAAGAGAGTTTGAGAGTTGTGTGTTGAAAAGTGAGGAAGATATCTCTTTTTATAGGTGAAGAAAAATAGCTGTTGAAAATCTGTTACAAAAAAAATAAATTCGAAATTTATTTCAGAAATAAAGTGCTGCAATAAAAAATATGACTGTTGTGTAATAAAAGAAAATGTGAATGTTGCCCAACAGCTGTATTTTGCAGACATGCTATAGTCCCATATGAGTTTCGGGGAGAGGCCGGAATGCTGCCATAGAGTATCCGTAAATTTCAGAAACTCGTTGTATCTCCCACACTTGTCCTTCCCCCCTTGCGCGTGCGAGTCTTAAACTCAAGCGCATCTTACTTAAAAGCCAAAGAGTGTCATTTTATATACTCCTTAAAATCCTTTACAATAGCTAATGTAGGACAAAAACTTTTCAAAAGTTTAAGTATGTAAACAAATTTCACTTTTCATTTTCAAACAATGTGGGACTAAAGTACTTTATAATTTTACTCAAAACTTCAATACTTTTTCAAAACCAATCTTGAAAATAAAGAGAATTTTTTGTTAAAAATACTCCAACACAAACTAATAAGATAAAGGTAAAGAACTACAACCGGCAAAATTAGTGTAGCCAAAAGGCGACGAGACCAAAGGAGGCACTAAAGAATTTAAATCGATTAGGGTAAAATGTCAAAGATAGAGTCAAACTTTAGACACGCTATACTCTTTTAGCAATATGTACAAGAATGCAAAAGAATGAACTTGTTTTGCGTGAGAGTTGCCTTTATCTACAAAAAATGTGTAAGGGAAACAAAAAGCTTGTTTTGATACAAGTTTTACTACTCATATAAGATGCTTTGTGCTTGTTTTGTATGAAGATTGATGGACATGCTAATGCTACGACGGTATTTGGCTTAGCAAAAAAGGAATAAAGTAATTTTTTTTTAATTTTCATTTCACTTTTTTCTTTAAGTTTTTTATGTTTCTATTCCTAAGTTAAATTCATAGAAGACAACTGCTTGAGTTTTGGCCCCTTTGGCTACGAAAAATGTTGCACTCCCATTGTGAAAAATGTAAAGATTTCGGCTGTAACCTGAATAATAGAAGTAGCTTATAACTTTATCGTACAATGACTTATAAAGGTCGATAAATATAGAAAATGGCCTTTTGTAAATATTTTTATCGTCAATTCTTAGCGACACCTTTTAACGTTCTCCCTACAACCTGAGTTGCAATCGAAATGTTTCAATTCAGATGGAGTATTTTGTGGGATATATTATCTATGCCTACTGCAACAGTTGTTTAACTTATTGATGTTACTATATATTTTATTGCTATCAAAATTTGTTTAGGGTCTGGGATTAATGAAAATGAGTCTTGCTTAACTGATCAGATTACTTTTTTTGAATAAATATTAGAACTTCATTGAATTAAAAGGTTAATTTATTAGAACAAGAAGAATACAACCTTGCCCTATATTCCTAATCTCACCACATTAGTATGCAGTAGTTTCACATACCTTGCAATATTGGGCTACCAAGGAAAATTAGACCGAAAAAGGATTTGCAAAGGATAGAGAAAACATACATGACCTTAGAAATGCCTAAACATCTAACCTTGCCCCAGTGAGTCCTAAACCTCACCAACTCGAGCTATGCACAATGAACCCTAACCCGATGTCCAAAAACCCACTAAAGGATGTTTGAGGTCTATGAACTGATTGAGCTCCTACATTCTGTTGATCTAACTCTGCATTCTATAGCTATTTGTTTCAGCTCCCAAATAAACTTAGACCCCAGCTCCGAAAAGAAAGTTTCCCAAGGAAGCGCTTGCATTTCTAAGCTGGATTCATCGGAACGTAGAATCATAGTCGAACTCCCACCAAGAACCTTCGAACTTGTTTTAGTCATAGACGAGAGGAATTTGAGGCATACTATTTCATCATCATTCATCACCCTTTTGATTGACCTATTCTCCACTGCGTCACAGTTATTAAAGCTAAAGACCAAGTAAGAGGCCACTCAAACTCACGAGATCGGGCTGAAGACTTGCAGCGAAAAGTGGCATTTAACCGTGGATGATCTTGTTCTCAACATTAAATTAAGTAAGATGTCAATTTTCCTCTTATGACTCCCACCACCCTTTCAGCCTTCCTCTTCAATCTTGTCCTGGAAACACTGGAATTGAGCCTCAATCCTACTTGTCTTGCATCCTGTGAAAAATCTTCAATGGACAGACTTTCTCAAAAGTGATGCATGGTCCAACGATCTTCAGATTTGTTCCCTTCCAAGAAATGCAGTTGCCTATGAAATGTGCGAGAGTGAGACAACACCCACCGTCCACACTCAAAGCTGGGTTTCCATTCTTGAGTCATCCGTTGATAATTAAGAATCCCAACGCCCGCACTGGGTTTTCACAATTTCTTCTTGGAGATTTCTTTGAACTCCGCATATTCCTAACACCAACTATAGCTACCTCTTTCCAAACTACATTGGGAAAATTCATCCACCATTTGTGCCTTGGTTAGTCTGTGTGAGCATGTTTAGCAAGTGGAACGCATCTCGCACTAACATCATCCTTATTTGAGGTTACACCAAGCAAACTGGTGGTCCTAGTTTCATCAAGGTTCGACCAATGTTGTCGTGGATGAGCAGGCCCAAAGTCATTTTGCCCGGCAACCAATTATCAGCTTTTCCTTTTTTTATACCTCGGTTTACACATCGAGGCTCGAGCCTATCATAGACTTTTGGTTGATTTACGATAAGGGTTAGGCTTGTTCGACTAGTTGAGGATACTATTCATGAACCATGTCACTTGAATTTCTTTTTTTTGTTGAGCAAATACTATTATCATCTATCCTAGCCTACAATAATGATTCCAAAGGAGCACTTCAACCGTTAAATATATGGCGAGAATTCCTTCCAAACTCTTTGATCATACTTTCCGTGAATCATAACCACAATCCATCATTGAAACTAGAAGGAAAAAGTTTACTTTTGACAAATTGTTTGAAGGAAAATGTGTACTTTTGGCAAATTCTTCACTATAATCATAAAGGAACAAGAACATCTTACCTACTTTTACGTGAGTTAATTACACTTAACACTCCTGAGGTTTCTATTACAAATGACTACGTCCAACTATCGAAATAGCTCTCGGCCCCGACAGTTTGTATTAGTTATGCACAACAACCTTTTCCAATTTGCGGTGATCTACCAAGATTGCCCTTCAGAAATCTACATCTTCAATATATAGCCGCTTGCCGGCAGCCAACAATTGTTAAACCCATGCCATGATCGCCACAATTGAACCATTGCCATCACACACATCCGCGTGCACTTAAACCCAACCATGGCCCGTCACTACCACCCTCGAAGCCCCCACTACTGCCCCTGAACACCAAAGCACTTTCTGCCCATCACAAAACACACACACACAAACAACCATCATAACTCTTACATGCGCCGCCATCGTAGGCCCCATCATTCCCTTACCGGTCAATGTGTACGTGCCAAAACACACACTCTTACACACACAAGTGCAGTACGCACAAAGATCAAGAAAACCAACCACCATCACCGTCTTTCGCCCAAGATATCTCCAGCATTCAATTCTATCAACTCGATCTCCCATTTTTTTGCTACTTCCATGCAAAAAAAAAAAAGAGAAAACCTCAATCCTCCTCTTCCCTATGCCACCCGTGCCCTTCTCTGCTGACCTCCAAAGGTAATCGTTATTCTTCTCGTACCTTCAATGGCGTCAACCCAAAGCCACCCACCATAAATTGTTGTGGTATAGATCGGTGATGCTAGGTTTCCTTTTGGTGACGGTGACTGTGATTGTTGTTAGATTGGTAGTAACGGGTTTACCTTTCATAGTGATGGTTATGTTGTATATGGGCAATGGTGGGTACGTTTTTTTCTTGTGGTGGTTGTGGTGTAGATTGGGGATAGTTCGTCTTTAGTGTTGGTGGTTGGGGTAATGGTTGTTATGGTGCAGCTCCGTCGAGCCATGGCCGGGGGGGAGCCATGTGTGAGGTATAGTTAGTATGGTGGTGATAGTGAAATGGTGTGGTGGGCTGGATAATTCATTTTTCTATAAGGGATATTACCGTCTCCTTCAATAATTTTAACTATGTGAACTTGAAAATCAATAATGTAACTTAGTGTCATTTCAATATTTAGATAGCCATATGAAATTGAAGATAAACCATGAGAATGCCGAGTGTAATTATCCTTTTTTTATACTAACAAACTTCAATGACCAAAGGAGGATTCATACATCTATGTTACTTTTGATTGATACAATGGAGCCTCATAAACTTATACTCCTTTACAAGAGAAATAAGAGGACAAGATAAATTTGATCAACAAAAAATTGTGATTGTTGTGGCGTCGCCCGGGTTCGAACCGGAGACCTTCAGTGTGTTAGACTGACGTGATAACCAACTACACCACGACACCGTTTGGTTCTTGTTTTACCATATTAATTAGGTGCCTCATCTTTCTCACTTGCAAAACCCTCCCTAAAACCTTCATCAGGGCCCAAAATACCACGATCAATGGCGGATTTGGACATGTCTCTCGACGATATACTCTACCTGAACACGAAATCCGAAGGCCGAAACCGTACAACCACCAAGTGCCGGAGCTCCGGCCGTAGCCCATACCGTCGATCACCTGATCGCTCCGCCAACAGAACGACGCCGTACTGAAAACGTAAGGCAGATAAAACCTAGGCTTTCTCGTAAACCCTCATGTAATTGTATTCCCATTTAATGATTTTTGTTCTCTCTCACTATTTATGAATTTGTAAGGTAGAATTTGAAGATCTAAACGTTTAACTGAGCATAAATAGTAATTGCGGGTCCTATATGTGAAATTTTACTTGTTAAACTGGGGCATAGTAACAATGTGTAGATTCAATGCTTACGTGCCTTGTTAAACTGGGGCATAGTAACAATGTGTAGATTCAATGCTTACGTGCACTTGAAGGATTTTGTAAAATATCAAAGAGGACAAAAATTTTGAGACGGAGAGAGTACCATTATACTGTATATATCTGTATCTTTTGATGTATTTTTCTGTTGATTTTGCAAAAACTAAGGTTGAAGCACTGAATGGAAAGTGGGAACATGACATGTTCAATGCTCATCGTGCGGCATATTCGACAAGCTGGCAGGGTCGCCGCTATAGAGACCGGCACGAGACTCTCCATCCCTAATCTGGACTATGGGGTTTCTAATGAGGACATCAGAGTAGATACTTAAAGCTAATTATTGTTTTGTAGTTTGGTTTAAGCTGTAAGTTTGTAATTGCGTAATATAAGGTTGGTTTGTTGGTTCTGGTGCGATTTTGATTGTTTCTGAAGATATTTGGCCTAATGGTTGATATTTATGGTAGCAATTAGGTCAAGTAGATAGGGGGTAGAAAGTGAGGGTTAGTAGGAAGGAGGAAAGCTAGGAAATTTGGATATGTAGGTCTTGGTACCTATTGGACACCTAAACGATACTTCTTCAAGGTGTCCAAAATTGAACTGCCTGTGCTACATTGACTAGTTGGACCACAGAGCTTCCGTTGACACGACATTGGCACAGGCGTGACTCGCACCTTATGGCAATTTAAAAGACGAAGGCAAAGTAGGATATGAGAATGCACGTTTTGCACCTCTGAGACTTCTAGGTTGATATGGATGTTAGGTTTGGCAGATGGCAAAGGTTGTTATCACCAACATGAGAAGAGAAGATGATGAATGGGGAACCTACGACACTGATCACAACTGATTTTTGTTGTGGGGGCCCTCTGATCACAGATACCATGTTCCCCTTCTATTCATATGTATTAAAAGGAAGGTTGATCAAAGGATCATCGGTCATCACCATTGGTTAGAAATGCTGAAAGATGGAACATTATCTTTCTTAGTTTTCTTCTACTCCTTGATTTTGTGGATATCTTTCTTGACGCAATGGTCTTATAGGAGTATGAATAAGTCGTCCATCATGTCGCCATGAAGAAATCCGTGATTCAATGAGCTACGATTCTTAATACATGCTGCCGTTCTTGGCCTTCGTGAGAAACTGCACGACCCCCTTCTTGAGGGGTGGCATGTTAGCAGCTAGTAAGCATTGACGCATAATTTGAAGGGAGTTATAAAACTGCTAGGACCATGAGGCTTTGAACATTTCCATCCCTGTGATTTTTGTATGTTAAATTTGCATGATCTTCGTAGGTCATTTCTTTCGAGTTTAACATTCTATCGTTCATCCTTTCTTTGAATTCGTTCTGAAGATTATACCCTGATGTTGGATGCTCGTCATTTGTCTTGTTATATGCATTTTCCTTCTTGTTCTATACTAATTGTTTTATCACTTCATTAATCAGTATCATTTTTTTCCCCATGTCCTTTGCGATGGACAATATTATGCTAGGACCTTTTTGTTGTAACTAATTCTACTCTTGTACAGGAGCTCTTTTTGAGAGTCTGCGACATAAAGCGGGATTCACTTCTTTGTGATGGAAGTTGGAAGTTGAAGATCATTGGTGAGCCGTGTGTTTGGCATAATCTGGTCCTTCCAGGACTTGTCTGTCTTGTACTCGTGAAAAAAGATTACTTTTCAAAGGGAATGGCGGAGGTGGTCTTTTCATGTCGCGGTGATGCTGAGTTAGCTTTCAAGTTTCATCAAATACAATGAAGTGCTGCATGTTGAGATTTTAGGAGCAAATGTTTCAATTGCTCTGAAACCTGCTATATATGGCTATTATGGAAATCGAACTGGTGCACCCAGAAGGTTTGTTCTGCGATTAGACAGCTGCCTGCCCCCTTCTATCTCTCTTGTGTTGTGCCCAGTACTTACCTTGGACGTTAGCTATCTAACGCTGGTGCAGGCATCAATCCTTCATCAGTTAGCGCTTGTGTTAATTGTGGAATTTCTCATCTCATGTCGGTCAAATTAAGACTTAGTTATGTAAATCGCAGTTCTAACTTTTCTGTCTATCTAGTATAGTTCATGATTCTGGATATAGGGTAATTATGATAGCTAAACATGAAAAACTGTTAAGTTGTATTTTAAGCATATGCCACTTAAATCTAGTGAAATTATATTATCACCTTCTCTTAGCCCCTTTATCACCATTTTCCCCATTTGATTTTGATACCATGATGAATATGATCACATACAAATTTTGCAGCTATTGAAAAAGAAAAGTACTGATTGTTGGTCTGTGAAAAGTTGAAAAAGTATCATGTGGAATGTATGATGTAACAATTATCTTAAGTTATAGCTACCAAACAATTTTGATTTCATTATCTGTGCTGTTTTGCATTGTCAAAGACGTGCAATAAGTTTTGCTCGTTTTGTTTTCGTCTTACACTTTATGTCAGCTCCTGCCTTTTATTGTGGCCTGTGGGCCTCATCCGAGTATGCATTTTGCGTGAAAATGCACAAAGACACAAAATAGTAAGAAGATGCCTTGTTTGGGTACCCTCTTCATTTCCTAGTTTCATTTCTCTCTCAATCTCCAAATAACTTCTTTCATTTTCATTAACTCATCTGACCTTCGTTAATGTTCTCCGGTTTCTTTGGAACCTCTTTTCATGGCAAAGTGAGGCAGAACTTAAGGACAAATGTGAAAGTACCTCCTGTTTTGCGTTGTGAAACTGTTGGGTTATGGGAAACAATCTTGTCTTTGGATGAAAGCAGAAAGCAGTGTTAGAAAGATATCCAAGCATTAATTCAACCTCTTCATTTCTCTTTCTCTTTCGGTTACTACTACATTAAAATCTGTCTAATCTCATGATATCATTTCAATCTGGAATTATGTTACGTTTTAAAGTTATTGTAAACTTTGCTTTTTCATTATAAACTTCTGCTTTAACATTTCTTGTTTGGTTGGCAAGATGAAGCTGCAAAAGAGATGCGAATCTTTCAGTGTAGAAAGAAAAGGTCTTAGATGTTGAACTTAGCTCTTCCATAGTAACAGAAGAACGCCTGATGTTGTCTAGTGGAATTTTTTTTTGCCTATCTTTCCCCGAATGCTAATCAGAGATGTTTTGCTAATTCTGCTATGGACATTAGGTAAAGAGGCAAGAGATGGAGCCGAAAGGTGAAACTTGTGTAGTCCATGTACGTCAAGCTTGTGATACAACTCAGGTTAGTAGATCTACTGAAATATGCAAGCCTGTATTAATTAGAAAGAAAATTGAACAGTTTACATTTGTTCTGGAAGGTTTTCAGACAGGGTGGGAAGAGGGATAATGCAGTTTGTGTTATGTAGGTTGATTGCACAAATTGTTTGTTTTCCGAGTAGAAATACAATATTGAGAATTTCTTCCTTTTTTTTTTTTTTGTGGATACATTCATTGTGGAAAAATGTCTTTCAGGAAATTTTTTGAGCCACTGGCACCCTGACCAAGCAGTGGCTCATAGAACCAAAGACAATGTCATTGATAAGTCTGGTTTTGCAACATTTCCATGTTCTTGGACATCATGAGGTCTAGGTCTCTTGATGAAAATTAAAGGAAATTATGTTGCAATATGCATAAAATGGATGAGGGGCCCACAATAAATTGGTCATGTTTTGTACTGTCATCTAGTTTATGCACGTATGCATGTTTGAGCAAGTTCTATTCCATAATTTTGATACCTGTCATTCTAACATGCTAGAATTCCCCGAATTTTAATGGATGTATCTGCTTGTGTTTGAGACGGCTTATCGAAGATTCACCCTAGAACACGCTATGAACATGGAGACTTTGTGTGATATCCAATTATGTCTGAACCGCTTCAGATAATGACCATATCAGCTTGAATAGTCTGATTGTTCAGGTTTGAAAAGACGAGGATTCTGAAAACCTTAAGATGTCGAGTGTCTGCATCATGATTGCTGGAGAACTTGTTTTTGACTTTTCCTCGAGTCTGTGTTGTGTAATCTCCTCGATGCTTAACTTCAGAAACTGTGGTTGCTGGTCAACTTTTTTGTTTGATTTGCTTCTGGTGATTTCTTCTTCTCGACTGATTTATGCATTTCTACTATTGCATGAAACAGCAGCCGAGGAAGAGGTGCCGTGGGTGGACTTGGAGGTGGTCGCCTCCCCAGAAGGAGTCAAGAACAGAACAGAGGGCTTGGTAACAAATTTTTGGCTACAGATCTTGATAATGATTTGGAGAGGTACCGCTTAAAAGCGAAGGACGCAAATCACTAATCATTGACCCAGTTCTTCCCTAATTAGTTTGTTGGGAAAGTATTTATGAGCGACATACTACTTCCATTGTTAGATTGGAGAAGGAAAGACATTTGTAAATAACTGCTCGTATCTGACTCGAAGAATGAGCTTCTCTGCTGAATTATACCCCAGTTGATGGAGGGATACTGCTTGTTATATTGAGCCCTTTGTGCCCTGTTTACGAGAAATACTAATTTCTGAAGTTTTATCTCAGTTGAGGGAGGGATGCTGCGTGTTGCATAGTCACATCTATTAGGCTGTTAGCAGAAAAATGAACCATATATGGACCGGACGAAGGGCAGTCACGACAGTGGTCTAAATCAGTTTAAATTGCGAACTCTGATCAGGTGTTGTGATAGAAACGTGTCATTAGAAATATATCAGCGACAAAAGATTATTTTATAAATTTTAGCAACAGGGAGAAGCATTTCGAGTGGCACTTTTTTATCACTAAAGCTGCGGAGCAGAAGATCTTGATGCACATCCAACGATTGCTGACTGAACATTTACGTTCCTTATGGCAACAAAACCTCCAAGGTTTACCAGCTATCAAAGAACATAAGCATTGCACTACTAGGTATTTCCTTATGTCTGATTGATCATTGATCTAACCTGACACTTACAGAAACATATTAGACATGAATCAAGTTCCTACTAAGTTCAGAGAATTGTTTTTACCATCCACAGTAGAGAACTTTATCCCCGCCACCCACCAGAAAAAGTCTACTCGATCGTATCCACGTTGTTTCATTTCGATTGTAATTTTATGTTCTTTTTTAATTATTTTCCTTAGAAGTACATAAAAATAGCAACGAGTAAACTGTCACGCGAAGAAATTTTTTGTTGATACAATCGGGCTGGTAGGAAGAGCCAAAATCTTTCCTCAGATAAACACAAATATCCTACTCACCCAAGAGTTATAAGTTCGAAAGGGCACCCAAAATCCTATCAAATACGACATCCCAACTCCCTTCCCTCAAAAACCCTAGAGTTTTCAAGCGGCTTCTTTCTCCGATCTTCTTCTTTAATAATGGGCAATATTATCAGGAAACAAACCACCAACAAGGTTGAAGCAGTTGCGGCTGTTGCTCAACCCCCCAAACCCTTGAAGAGGGAAGCCGAAGAGGCCATTGAGAAGCAAGTTGCTGCTAAGAAGCAGAAGAGGGAGGGCGCCTTACATGGCTCAGAAGAAGAGAGAATCTTAGATGAGGAAGGCAAGAGTGAACCCAAGGAGGCTTCTGACCATGACCCTAAGCCCCCTTCGGACACTGGAAAGGCAAAGGTGGATCTCGGAGAAGACGGTGGCAACGCTGAGAGATCCGGTAAGGAGCAGCCTCTGACGAGAAAGATAACGCAAGGTGAAAAAACCGGAGCAGATTGTGAGGATTTTGAGGGTGGGGAAGATGACACCGGCACTGATATGGCATCCTCAGCAGAGACGCAGCAGGCCAAGCCGGCAAACACCCCTTTTCTGACGAGAACTCTGCTTGTTGGCAACTTGTCCATTAATGCCGAAAAAGCTCACCTCGAGGATTTCTTCCGACGAGCTGGAGAAATAGCTGATATCCGCTTTGGTCCAGCCTGGTACGGCGGAACTAAGGGCTACGCCTACGTTGAGTTTAAAACTGGGGAAGCAGCGCAGAATGCCCTCAAGTTAAGAGGTCAGAAGTTGATGGGCGATGCCGTCAAACTTTGCTACCCTATATCTTGGGAGGACAATGTGCTAATGACCGAAAATCGTAGCAATTAAGGAGAATGTGGAATCAGCCTAAAATCAGGCCAAGTGAGTGAATCCCATATCGGCGCTGCCCATGTTGGGATTAAAACATCATAGCAAGTAAGGATCTAATAGAATGTTAGCGAAACTAATGAATTATGATTATGCACTTTTCCAGTTTATGCACTTTTCTAGTTTCATCAATGTCTCACTGTCAATAACTATTTGGACGAGATCAGTCCACCATTATAGCCTTACCAGGCAATACAATTTTCTGCCTGAAAGTGATGTCGAGTCATACGCCATGACTTTCTTGAGTTTGAACGTATGCGCCTACCTCCGCAAATTTTACCCCGTTTATTTACCAAATTCTTCTGGTAACTTCCTGTGTGAATCTTGGGCAAGATACCAAAGGTTAAAGAACTAGTTTTGTGTTAGTTTTTCTCCTAAACTATAGTAACCTTTTACCCTCACAACCAACAAGGTTGATGCATTTGCTGCTGTTGCTGGCTGAACCCAACCCATCAAGTCTTTGAAGAGGGAAGCTAAAAGAGGCCATTGAGAAGCAAGTTTCTGCGAAGAAAGCGTCTTAGATGGGCTCAGAAGAACAACTTATGTTAGATGAGGAAGAAAAGATTAATTTTGAGCAGGCCCCCAATTGGAAACTGAAACAGGAAAGGCAGATTCTACGAGAAAGATAATGAAGTGCACTATTCGTGATGATGACGGAGAGATGGCAGATGTGGCAATAATCAGCAAAGGCGCAGGCAAAACGAGCAAATTACGTTTGTGCTACTCCTCAAGCTCAAACCTCTGAAACTCGGCCAAGTTTCAGCAGTTTGATGTTGTCATGGGAAAGATTGCCATTCTATAGCAAATGTGAAGAGCCTCTGAAACTCGGCCAAGTTTCAAAGGCTCTTCACATTTGCTATAGAATGGCAATCTTTCCCATGACAACATCAAACTGTTGAAGCTTGAGTGGCCATAGATATGCTTTATAGCGTGCTGCTTTTAAGCAAATTTCTTTGAGAAAATCTGTTTTGTGTACTTGATTACAACTACTTTGAACCTAGGGCTTAGTTTGGTTGACTTGATGGAGGCGAGTACGCTAAAGCGTCAATTTTTAAAAACCCGCGAGTGCCAAGTGCCTCTTGAGCGTCTACATAATGTTAATTCAAAATGAAAATTAGTCCATTCAAATATGTTTCCAACATCGTTCCATTAATCGTTGTCTCGTGTTTCTCGGTTTGTGCCCAATGTAATTGCACATATCACCAAGGATCAAGCTATGTTACACGAAGTGAAAATTTCAGTGCGCGAATTGTACTCGATTAGCTGGTGCATGACTTGGGTGCGAACTGTTGTTTACTCGAATTATGTCACTTGGCTGCCACTTGTTTTTTACTACATTTTGTTTTGGTACAAAGACATGAGCAGTTAGTTTGACATATCTAATCCCTTTCTTTTGTCGAATCCTGTTCTGAATAGTAGCGACCAGCTATGGTAAGATCAACTACTAAACCTAGCGGGAAAATCAGTGACGAATGGAGAAATTAAGCTACAAAACTGGTAATCACCAATGTGAAACACTTGTTTATAAAACTTAGAGGCAGCGAGTCAACCCGAATGGTTTGCAGTAATTAAGTGATCAGATGGTCAGATGGTGATACAGTTTCATATGCACATATACACACATCTGAAAATGAAATGAGATGAAACTTATCAGGCACCTCCTTAAATTGCTGAAGGAAAAAGGAGTAGAAAGTCAACACAACGTACATACAGAGTCATGGGAATGCGTGACCTATAATATCTGTAAACTCTACAACAGAGGGACTGTGTAACTTTAAATTATAAATACAATTTTCGTATTCTACCAACAACAAAAAAACGTACATACACAACAAATAAAGCTTACGGAGCTACCCAGTGCAGAAGATAAATTCTTACACTAGACACCCTTCTTAAGCAAAAAGGAAAATTTGTGTTAAGAACCAAGGCTGATGCCATCTTCAAAAGTGATGTCCTCGTAACAAATTATTAACGTAGTATCCGAGGGTACAAGAAGAAATACGATGACACATAATTAGTAAAAGCTAATGGATATCTAGATGTGAAGTGCCTTCTAGCATGTGAATTGCATTTCAACCCCCCACCCCACCCAACCCCCCCAAACGCGATCGACCATTCTCAGTTCGTGTTATTAAGTCATTCATCAAGTTCTTAGGTACTGTTAAGCATGATGTATATTGTTTGGCTAATTCTCATTGATTTAAACTTTTAGAACAAATAATAACTTGATTAGAATCGGTGCCAGAGTTGCAGGAGTGTTACAAGCTACGTTAATATGACAAGTAGTGGCTGTCTTGGATTCAATTATGAGTAGTGGCAGCAACTCAGAGACCTGGTATACGACTAATATCTTGAAACTTGAAAGCATCCCGAGTGTATTAGGTTGTTTTACTTTTATTTCATCTTCCCTTTTCCCTATTTTATGAATACGTAAAGGAGCTAGAAGTAAATTGTCATGAGACCATAAGACCCTAGAGTTCTAGCTAGATAAACCCATGTACCTAAGGATTCTGCTCATCCTAGAGTTTTAGAGAACCCTGTTCTTCTACGTATAAACTATCCCTTCTCCCTTCCTCTCATATACCCTAGAGCTTTAAGGTCTCAAGCGGAGCAATTCAAACCCTGCAAAAAATCTTCCGTTCCAATGGGAAACATATTCCGGAAACAGATCAAAAACGTTGAGCCAGTTGCCGCGGTTGGTCAAGCCACCCAACCCTTGAAGAGGGAAGCCGAAGAGGGCATTGAGAATCAAGTTGCGGCTAAGAAGCAGAAGAAAGAAAGTTTCGGCTCAGAAGAAGAATGTATATTGAATGAGGTAGGCAACACTGGTTCAAATGAGGCTTCTGATCTTGAGCATAGGGCCCCCTCGGTTACTGAAACAACAAAGGCAGGTTCCGAAGAAAAAGACGGCGACGCTGAGAGATCCGAGGAGACCGATGAGGAGCAGCCTCAAAGGATAAAGACTAAGAAAATCCCTAAGAGGCGATTTACGGTTTATTCTGATTCTGAGGATAGTTACAGCAGATCTGATTCTCAGTATTCTGGGTATAGTTACAGCAGTTATGATTCTGGGTCTAGTTGCACGAGTTTTCATGGCAAGGAACCCTCCGAAGAAGGTGAATGTTACTGGGAAGATGAGATCAAGCAAAGTAGTTCTGATGAGACTTCTTCTGAGGAGGACGATCAAACTTATGATGAGGACGAGGAGCAACTCTTTAAGGCTAATAATGGTGTAGAGATGACAGATGCGGGATCAGCACAGGCGCAGACCAAGCGAGCGAGTTCCATGGCTGCTACTGCTGCTGCCCCTCTAGGCGAAACCCTTGAAACAAAAGCTGTGTTTGTAAGAAATTTGTCCAAGGATGTTGAAGAAGCTGACCTGAAGAAATTCTTTCAAGAAGCTGGAGAAATCGCCCGTGTGTACTTGGCTGCAACTAAGATCTTCGCGTACGTTGAGTTTACAACGGTGGAAGCTGCGCAGAAGGCCATTAAGTTAAACGGCCAAAAGTTGCTGGATTGCGCTGTCAGACTTCGTCTCACTAGCTATAGATTGCCTCGTGACACTAGCAATAGATTGTTGGCGGCTGTGGCATCATTGGCTGCCAGCCGGCGGGATCCCTTGCCATGTGCGAAAGACTCTCCTCAAGGTTAGGCCTTCTGCTCCAAGACTGTTTTTGTCCTTCTTCATGAGTTGGAGAAATTGCTGATTTCCACTTGGCTTTGGGTGTGTATGGTTTATGCAAGGGCTTCGGCCACGTTGAGTTTAAGACGGTAGAAGCAGCTCAGGAAGCCCTTAGATTAGACCGTCGAGAGTTGTTGGATCATGTCGTCGTACTTAAAGCCACCGGTCCGAGCATTCCTTAGCATTGGGGATACATTGCAGGTGGTAAATACGTTACATGATCAGATAGGGATATCAGCTATTTCTCCAACTCCTCATACATTACATGGTCAACAGTCGGAATGCACTAGAAGTGCATTCTACGTTCCTACAGTTTCTGAGACTGATGATAAAGGGTTTTCTTTCATTGATTTTGCAGGAAGGGATGGTTTCAACAGGGCTCTGGAGCTTGATGGATCAAAACTCAGAGACGAGAGATTTGCCGTGCACAAGGCAAAACCATGGTCTAGCCGTGGAAGTGGCCACCTTGGTGGTATTTCACGTGGTGGTCTTGAAGATTTGGCCCGCAGGTGTGGCGGAACGTCGGTAACCGTGGAGGAGGAGGAGGTGGAACGGAAAGTTCCAGCTGGCACCGAAAAGCAGAAGACATTCAATGATTAGTTGTGAGACTTGATAAATTACACCGTTCCTTTTGGTTCTGTTTGGTGTAACACGCATTATTACTTGCCTTCCTAGTTGTTATTAGAACATGTTGGATCATAATTCTTGGCGTCTTTGAAATGACTACTTCAGCAGAATTTTAGTTTGCGTTTACGATAGAACTGTTCATGTAACCGTAATGAACAAGTGAGGCATGGTTTGAAGAGGAAGTGTGAAGTAACACACACAACACAAACTTCTCTTAAAGTGAATCTTGCGTGCGTAAATGTATCTGTGCATGTGCAATTGTCACTCTCAGACTGCACAACCTCTATAGTTTACAATGGTTCTTGGGCTGTTAGATAACCATCTGGTTCATTGCTCGGTAGCGACCTCTGTTCCTCGTCTTTTTTAATTACAGCAATGCTATGCTTTAAGCACGGCAACCAAATGTGGCTCGTTGAGAGCCATGCATCCTAAACGTAACTTGTTGAATTTCTTTGATCTTGGAGAACTCATCAGAGCCCATCTCCCTCTGCGTTTCTAGAAAATCAGCTTATATCAGCTCAATGGGTCGCTATAGTGCCCTTGATGGCTTTATAGCCAAGGGTTGGCCAGCAGTCCCTCCAGGTCCCCTGGAGAGAGTTTGTTTAGTAGACAAATCTACAGTAAATTACTAGTTATATTTTATGTGTTCTTGAATTTTCCTCTTGAAAGAGAAAAAAGGATCACATACTCGTATAGTATTAGTGCAAGATGATCATGTCATGACTCATGATGATGTTACCGGATTACAAATTCGACACAATGGAGGGCGGTTTCCGATTAATGTCCCCGTGGAATCTTCTGAAGCCAAGCAGGAGTCAGCTTCATTCTTCAAAATTTCGTTGTTAGTTCTTTATCATTGCCCTCGGACCATACAAAATTGACCATAATGGCTTACCTGTTGGACTTCGGACAGGAGTCCACAGTTGGACTACTTGCAGTCCCTCGACCTAACTCCTGCTATACTATGTTCACACAAACTATCACCCCAAAAATTTCACAAACGCCTCACCAATCCATTTCGTTACCTGTAAATGTAAAGCCGATGGTTGAGGTGGTTGAATGGGTTTGTTTCAATGGCTTGCGGCAACTCTTATTCAGGCCTGCCTGAATATCAATGCAAGAGACAGCAGAGCAACAGCAGCGGTGAGGAGATTCAAAGTCAGTGGCGGTACAGGTGAAAGTACAGGCGAAGGACGGTTGAGGGTTGCTTGTTGCCCTTCGGTGGAGGTTTTCCGGTGGAGACTGAGCATTTCTGTTGGAAATGCTAACTAACAAACCACAGAAATGGAGAGGGAAAACGATTGCAGATATTTTCGCTCCTTAGAGAGTTCGATAGCAACTTCATTAAACCCAAAAAGCAAAGATCAGAAGCAAGAGCGAGAGCACTACGTGAACATTGCACCTCATCGCGGTACTAATCAATTAATTCAAATCAAAGAGAACATGCCAGAACAAAATGAATAATCCTTGCACTAACAGCAGAGAAAACTCCATCAAACTTGTCCGAATGGAAAACTACAGAAAAGGAACACAATTAGTCAAGTTAGCACTAAATTAAGATGTACTAAAAGAGCGCATTTTCCTTCTCTTTTTGTTTCTTCCTTTTTTGGTTACAAAAGACCGCCGTTAAAAACCAGCACAATTGTTGCTTAAAATCAATACCTCGGATAGTATCGATCAAATGTCCGAGCAGCAGTAGGGCACTCCAGAGCCATATGGCCACGTCCTCCACAGCAATTGCAGATCATAATAGCTACACAATCCCGACTAATGTGACCAGGTCCCCCGCAGCTCCTACAGAAGATGTCACGGAAAGGCCCACCAACTATTTGTGACGCAACAGCCGTCTTGGGACATTGACGTGCTAGGTGACCCGAGACATTACAGAGATTGCAGACGGCGTCATTGGGGCACTCTCGAGCAATATGTCCTGCCTTTCTGCATCTGTTACATGCTTTTTCATTGGTGCAGTCGACAGCAATGTGTCCTGGCTTGAAGCAATTGTTGCAAACCCTAGGATCGCTTGATTCTGAGCAGTCACGAGCCAAGTGTCCGGTTTTGTTACACACGTGACAGATGGGATCATTGTTGCACTCGCTGGCAAGATGCCCTGGTTCTTTGCAGTTCCAACACATGGTCTTGGACATACACTCAGCAGCCATGTGCCTGAGAGCATGGCCATCAAATTCTTAATCCGTCAACCACATCTTACGATGGAAAAGTTGCACTTCTTCAGGGGGAAAAAGGGAAAACCATTCAAAGAGTGTTAAACGAATATAAGGTATGCATTATCATGTATATGGATGGCGGAAACCCACAACTCATTTTGTTGTTGTGTTGTGAATATGATGTGTGATGAATGGCGTATAAAATTAGATGGACTTAAAAGTCTTAGACCTGTCGACTGTGTGTACGTGTAAAAACCCATCTATCATTAAACTAGGAGGTGTTGGAATTAAAAACCAGGAAAGAAGAAAGCTCTTACACCCATTTGGTTAACATAGTTGTCCACAATATAGTTCTCGACTAGTATCCACAAAAATGAAAGCTATAGCTCTTTATGTAGCAACAGAATGATACGAAGGCAAGAAGAAAAAAGGAGGTCTCAAATTTGGCCGTACCTATTGAAAGAAACGCTACTAAGTCATCAAATCATACTTGTCAAAGGGAGAAGAATCCCTGTCCTGCATTTTGTTAAGCAATGCTGAAGGACGGCAATGTACAATGTGCAGATTTTCGAGTATAAACTTCTGTAACAGGTAAGATCTAAAATTGCAAACTGTGGACCTTGAACTTCTATGTGCTGGTACTAAAAGGAGCCGTCACAGGAAAATACCATGAACAGAGGCGACGAAGATGATTGTGGTCTAAATCAATTTTAAAAACAGTTCTTTTTACCAACCCAGCTGATTGGACCATTTGTAACATTCCCCACTGCTCTAAAACCTTTACGATACAACCACCTATCAAGAACTTGAACCTCTAGAACAAGATCAGATAACAGCATTCTCAATAAAAGAAAATAAAGATGATCATTTGAAGATGCATTAAGAGAGCAATTTGTGTCCTTCAACGTGCATGTTAGAATAATGCCATGAACAGGAATATGCGTTACTTGTGCACAGAAGAAGGCAAATAGTGTTCTGCCTCACCCAGGGAGTCCACAGTTGTTGCAGACAGCCTCATTGGGACATTCTCTAGCAAAATGGCCAGGCTTCTTGCAGTTCTTGCATAAAGCATCTTGCCTGGAAAATCACAATAAGATAGCATTGCACTTGTTAATAACCAAGGATGGAAAAATCTCGCTCAAAGGTGCACATTAAAGTCAACTTAATTACAACAAAGCTGAAGCAGCTAAATCCATCCCCTATTATCCTTATTCACCCCTTCTTCAATAAATACTATCCTAACTACACTATTACCTAAAGATGTATCTCTCTCTTAAATACCCCACAATTAAACCTCAACTTTTTTTGTTTCTACTGATGTATATCGTCTTTAACAACATCAAAACTTAGTTACAACAAAGCTAAAGCAGCTGAATCCATCCCCTATAATCCTTATTCACCCCCTTCTTCAATAAATTTTCTCCCAACTACACTATTACCTTCAAATTTAAGGAAAAGCATATAAGATGTACCAGATGACCCCACAATAGGACCTCAACTTTTCTTTCTACAGATGTATATCGTAGTAAGTTAACCAGTAAGCAATATCTTACTCTATACAAGCATATAGATGCAGGCATTTATATGACACTAGAGCTTTATTGGAGAAACAAAGTAGCATCTCGAGTGGTGTTGCTAAGCAACAATTCACATCATGAACATAATTAGTCGTCCAGAAATAGATACAACTGAAGTACTTTGTTTCTTCAAAAGGAAGAAAATCAGACTCTGCTCTGCTCTGGTTTTAATGTCTAGCATAAACCAAGAACGCAAGCAAAAATTGACATATATAGTCTTAGTAACTACACAGGTTGAGTTATACCAAGAGAATTCAACTTTTTGAATAATATAAAGTGCATCAGAGAGACCAAAGAACCCCAAAAACATACCTTCCCCATATTGGATTACAAATTTTAGATTCTTATAGCTGGTGATATTTGTGGTTGCTGGGCAACAAGAATCCAGATTTCCATCCATTTCTTCAAACTTCAGCACATAAATTGAATTGAAGGAAATGCCCAACACATGCATGAAATGTTCCTAATTCAAGAAACTCAAAAAGGACTATGCTGAGATACCCAAAATTCGGGAGTTTACATAGAGATTTCAACAGTCATTCTAGAGTAAATGGACATATGCATACGAAAAAGTGTCGTTTTAAAGTCCACAAAAAAAAAGTAACAAAAATTTAAATAAACCTGCGGAAGCCATTGGGATTTAATACTTTGTCGAGCTCTAACCTATCTTAAATCCATTATCTAGCACATGAACTGGGTTGGGCACCTCTAGCTCATGCCTATTTACGCCCACTGCTAAATGCATTTGCAAACGTTTCTAACCTACGGGAACTTGCGAATTCCCAAAGACCTTTAAATTCAAAAGAAAGAATAATGGACTTTTCACCCCTAGTCTGTAAACTTGTCTACCAAAATGATGTGGCTCACCGTTAGCCAAATCGATGGAAGATAGTGGGTCCCGCTTCTTGCGTACTTGGCTTTAGTAACCAAGAATAAGAACTTTGTCCTTACCCCACTTCAGCGAATTTCAGCAACTAGGAGTAGTATAGTTACAGTAATCAGAAATTGCTTGACATTTCTAGACGCAAGCAGAGTACACACAAACACATACACAGGGAGCTGATCCCCATATAGCATAATGAGAAAATGCGTTTTTTCTAGTTGCTATCCAGCCATCCGCCAACATTGCGGACGGCCCAGGTCTCTCTTTTTCTTTTCAAAAACATGCCAAACCACCCCTGGAAGGTGTCCGTCTGTCCTTTTAACCAAAACGCCCCTCCCCCTCCCTTTAGTGACTCCCCCCCCCACCCACCCAGCCACCCACCCACAGCACCTCCCAACCCTTTTTCTCTAGAACCACCACACTACTCCACCCACCCCCAAACACACGACACACACACAAAAAAAAAAAACACCGACCGTGTGTGTGTGTTTCTATCTATTTGTGTGTAGGTGGATGGGTCTGTGTGTCGTGGTGTGTGTGAGATGACGTGTGTGGAGGTGGGTGGAGTGGTATGGTGGTGTGTGGAGAATAGGGAGTGGGAGGATGGGGACGGGAGGTGGGCCGCAAAGTGTGCTCCATGGGCGGTTCCGCGTTTCAAAATAAACTAAAATAGAGAACTGAGCCGTCAGATCTCTTTCTTTTTCAAGAACACACGCGACACACGAGGTCACAACCCCCCCCCCCCCCCCAAACAAAAAAAAAAAAACCCCCAAGACACACATACGCGACAAAAACCACCTCTTCTTTCTTCTTGGTCCATTCTTACTCCTCTTCTGTGTGTGTATGTGTGACTGCGTGTGTCTGTGCGCGCGGGTGGATGTGTGCACGTGGGGGAGGTGGGCAGGCAGTGGTGCCCAGCTGCGGGTGGGGGTGGGGTGGGGGAGGGAAAGAAGTGCAAGACGAGAGCAAGAAGGGGGCAAGAAAAAGAGAAAAAAAAAACTTTTGCAAGCCACCTGTTGCAGGGACGGTTTTTGAAGATTTTCTTTTTTATTAATATTTTTTTGCACCTATAGGAAGGGACAGGGGCATTTTGGTAAAAGGACCGCCTCCCAGAAGGGGTTTTTAAGGAGCTTGTGTGTCTCTGTGTATGTGTGCCCGTGCGCACGCGCGTAAGCTTGTAGATGTATGAATGCAAATGTACAGAGGGAGTCTCCAGTCTCAAAACATACTCATTTACTAAAGTAGGGTTGCATTAACACATTCAAAAAAAAAACTTAGGAAAACTATAATCAATCACAGCCGAAAAATCAATCGAAGGCATTGACCTCATATCACTGTATCATGGCTCCGAAACCTGTGAAGAATCAGTCTTGTAACCAACACCTAGTAACCATGTAAAATACCTACTAAACATGTGAGAGTTTCCATAGCATGCAATATACGGAACACTAAATCCCTACACAGCCCTTCTGTCTAATTGCCACGCCAGCCTTTACCGCTAACCATATCAATAGGACATAAATTCAAGAAAAATCAATGATCAAAGATAATAAGATATCCTTGGCACTGTTCTTGTATCTTTGTTTCTTTGCATTTAGATCCAACAGGTTTCATCTTTGACATATCTGCTTAGGATAGCCATTGCATTTGGTACAACGGGAAAAGGAAGAACATGCTAGGGTCAGAATGAAGGATACCAATTTTCCTTACGACTGTTCACCTAGTGTTTTGCAAGTAAGTACTGCCACTATCGACAATACAATGCACACTCGCACCATATCAAAATGCACTTTGCATCGAGATTACGTTATACTAGTTCTGTCAACTTGAAGACCAAAGATAATGAGATATTAGCTGACCTGAATCACAGGTATGAGAGGGAATTTGGATTTTAATAAGCTTCTAATGAGTCCATGTAAAGACCACTCTATTTTATCGCTAAACCAACCGAAGAAACCACAGAGAAAGTATGATTCCACAATATAAAAACTACAAAGGAGGCTTATGCTCAATTCAGTTCCATGTGCAGGTAGTTTTAGCTTGAAATTGAGGTTACAATCTCCACTAACAAAATGGATTGTCCAAAATCTACAATTAGAAAGGAAGGAGCATGCACTCAATCCCCAAACCCTGTCTGAAACTATCCATTCTTCTTGCTCAGGTCTTGACAAATTTTAAGTCCATCTAACCAAGCTCCCTCTATTATCTCTATGCTCAATGAAAGTACCCGACCAGAAAAACCACGATCAACAGTGTGCACCTGTATGTTTAGTATTTTTGTTTTGTGTTTTCATTTTCATGATTTTTGTATTCAGTTAAAAAATACGCTCCTGTACTTTTATCATTTTCATCAAAAAAATTTAGCTACTTTTTTTGACATTGGGTTAAGTTTGGGTGGAAAAAAGCTGAAAACACCTCGGAGGTGTTTTCAGTTTTTTTCACTGTTTGAATAATTTTATCCAAAACGAAAACAGAAAATGGTAAAAGTACACAAAGAAAGAATCTTTTTTATCATCATTGCATGAAACAGAAAATGAAAATGATAAAAGTACGGGCCCTCCTTGCTTTTTGTTCTATAGGCTTAAGGGATAACAACACATTTTGATGAAGCAAATTGGGTACTACGTTGGAATCTTGTGAGATCTTAAGATCAAAATACAGCATAGAACCATAAAATTGCTTTACTGTTACTCAACCGCAGAGTACATCATTTGGCAATATTCGCACTGTACTTCTACACAACAAAATTGATTTGGCCCATATATGTACACACAACGAACAATCAAGAAATAACCTTTGCCACAATCAAAACTTGATAACCAATTAAGAGCTAGGAAGCATGGACACCTCTCCTAGGTGGAGGTATGGTGTCCTAAACTGACGGACACCCCAACACCCTCCGGACACCGTCTGACACGTGTCGGACACCGACAATCTGTGTCAGAATTTTTATTTTTTTTTAAATTTCCAACACCGTGTCGGACACGGCAATGTGCAGTGTCGGACCGTTTGGGGCTACTTCGGAATTTTTGGAACTAATTTCGGGGTCAATCTGTAATAAATATAATGTGAGGTTTTTTTACAAAAACAAATTGTGCCCTATTCTGAACACTATTACGTTAAGACTAATGGATTAGGTTTCACTACTGTTTAGCTACATTAGCTTAGTCCGTTATTATTATTTATAACATCGCTAAAGTACGATATCCCCTTTAGTGTGGCATGCACATCACAGTAATATAAGATTGTACTTTACATGAATGGGATCCCATCTAGGGTATGTTATCGTACTCCAGAAAGGGTAAGGCTATGAAGGGATCAATCCATTGACAACACAATGAAACTAATGAATAAGGACGTTTCCTAGAACAATCAGAACCGCAACTGCTTCATGAAAGTAAACACCAGGTTAACATCAACCATACAAAGAGTAAGCACAATAAGAGAAACTCAGAAAATCAATGCCTCGGTTATGTGTTCCGACAGCATTGAATGTCCCTTACCAGGAATCATCATCCATAATGCCTACTAACTAACAACAAAGTAATGAAATGAAACAGAGGGAAATTCATGATATATGTTCACACCTTGTAAACAGAAACTACCTGTAACGTCCTCCATCCCTACGGTACGGAGCATCGCGATAAGATCCTCGCTCCCTGCCAAGCGACCTTCTCCCTCTATGCGGGCTTCTGCTGCCATCCAGACTCCGCATTTTCTCCTTTAATAACTCTAAAACCCAAACCAAATCAATTTTTGACAGAGCACCACATTGAAAATTCACATACATTGCCTCCAAAATGATAAATAAATTCAGAAACATACTCCCCCAATATCTCCTTAATTTACTGGTGCGTAGTACCTAGATATTAACAACTTGAATCACCGAGGGATAATTTTCACGACTAAAATAGCAGCATTTCTCTCAATTGAGGCGATTACTCCCGTTTTAGCATGTATGCATGCTTACCAAGATCAAAAAAACATTTAGCTGTCCTACTCGTATGTTGCGATTCTAGGGTTTCCAAATATCGCATGCATCAGGGTCTTTAACTGTACTACTAGTACGCTGAAATTCTAGGGGTTCCCTCTATTAAGGCAATCACTCCCATTTCTTATGCAAGCTTAGTAATACGTAGAAATTCTAGGGTTTCCAAGAATGGTAGGCATCAAATAATTACATGCATCAATTTAAATAACAGTTATAGATTTAAAGCAAAGTACCTCAAGGGTTTTCGCGGAGAAGCGAATTCGTCGATTGAACAAGAACCCTAACTTTTTACCGAGCAATTACAGAACGGTGGACTGCCAGTAAGCAAAATGAATAAGTAGGATTACTTATCTGTCCCTCAATAATCACGCTCCACATTTTGACCATTTGTACTGCACTCTCATTGTTAAAGACAGTCAAAAGCAGGGACACAAAAAAGGTTTACATCCTTTAAAAGGTTTGTAGCGACAAGAGAAGTATAGTTTTGAAATTTCATATCCAAAAAGACGGTTTTGTTGTTAACTTTTTGCGATTTGAATTTTATTGAGTGGATCGATGAATAAGCCCTAGTATCGAAGTGGAACACACCAAACTCAATTGCACGCCCTGGTATCGAAGTAGACCACACCAAACTCAATTACTCATATGAGACGTGAATGAGTTGTTGGTTTATTTTTTGAAATTGACCGATAATTTATGCAGGTTTTAGAATTGACTCAAGATTTTTCCAAATTTTTTATGAACTTTGACCAGTTATGACTTATCTTGAATACATAAGCGGGGATAAACTCCTATTGTGTATTTGATTTCTTTCATGGCTATATTTTTCTCCAAGCTAGTCATTTGATTATACCCTTTCTCTGTATTTGTTTTCATAGTTAACGAAATTTTGTTTCGGTAAAAAGAATCATCTTTTAATCAACTTTCTTTTAAGTGGATATATATAGTTTTTTTAATTAAGTTCATAAATTTTAGTCTCTAAAAGAAACTTATGTCACACTATTTTCCTTTAGCGGCAAAAAGGATATTTTTTCAGCCCACAATATTTTCAAGCTTATAGTTCAAATTTAAAAGAAGCCCTATGTAGACCTGTTTTAGAGTATTTCCCAACCCAATTCAGATGCTTACCGCCCATTTGCTGATCACTTTTTTACCTTATTTTTATGTTTTTAAAACTATAGAAATTTCGTTTTCATTTTGTTTAAATTATTCTTAGAAAAACAGAAAACCCATGTAAACTTGGTTGGGTACCATATCTCAAAATAACATACATAGTGAAATTTAAGGCAAATGCCATATTTAAAAATAAAAACCGCTTGTATTTTCTTATTAATGATACCCTATAGACTTGACTACAGGAGAAGTAAGAATTAGTAGTCTCAAGTTGGTCACATCAAATCCCAAGGGTGGTGGAATGGCAAACGTTTCTCATTATATAAATTTGGGATAAATACATTTTGACCCTCTCTATTTTAAAAGTTTTGCGATATGACGTCCCATGCTTTAAAAATAACTACTAAACCTATCTTTACTTTTGAAAAATGGACACACTAGACGGTTTCCTTCCAACTTAACTATATTTTTGAGCAGGAATAGTTTAAAATCTAAATTTATATTTTAAAGACCAATATACCATTTTAACCTCACATAGTTTAAAATTGACAATTCATTTACCTAAATGCCCTTTCATGTGACATAAAATTATAATTTTTAAGAATAATTGTCATTTCACCATAAAACTTAACCCTAATTTCTTTTCTTTCCCTTCCTTTCTCTTCTCCCTTCTCCCTGCCCCTACCCCTACCCCTACCCCTATCCCTACCCCTACCCCTACCCCTACCCAAAAATGTTGCCACCGTCGCTTCCTCTTTCTCCTCTCTCTGAGCCGAACCCACCTCTTTCTCCTCTCTCCGAGCCGAACCCACCATCCCTTCCTCTTCTCTACCCCTCACCCAAACTGCTGCCACCGTCAGCCGCCGCAACAAGCGATCTCCACCGCCATCAAGCCACCATTGATCCCCGCTGTCATCCCCTACCGCTACCCCTGCCGACCCCACCTTTTTTTATGTGCCGCTTGTGACTGCCACCGCAACTTCCCCCGCCTTGAACCTTAAGAATACACGCCTTGAACCTAAAGAATACACTCAAGACCACGTCGTCGGATTCCTCATCGACGTGGTCCTGGAAATGGTATAGTTGAAAATGCTCCAAATCAGACGCAATCCTCGCGGGCCAACGCATGGCATACGATTCTAATCACCATTTTCAGGATATCGTTGATGCTGCAAGAGCACTAATCGATGAGGAATCCTCGCGGGCATTTTCAACTAACCAAATCAAACGCATTGCTCCCGTATACGTCGAGATTGTAATTAAAGACCAAAATCCTGCATTTGGGTCTGGGACTAAGTCCCGATCAATCCAGCAGAAATTTAGATAATAAAATAAAAAAAAAGAGATAACAAACCGGAGCAAGAACATATAGAACAAAGATATTTCATTTAATTGATTGATTCAGGATCCGAAAGATAAGACAGTACATTCCAGTTTCCACTACTTGGAAATCAAACCCTTGAAACCAACCTACACCCTAGAACCACCATTTTTACAACCAGACCGACCTCGGAACATAGAGAAGCCAGCATAACCCTAACCGCCAAAGCCGTAGAGAGTACGACCCTGCCTCTTGAGCGCGTAGACGACGTCCATGGCTGTCACCGTCTTGCGCCTGGCGTGCTCCGTGTAGGTCACGGCGTCACGGATCACGTTCTCCAGGAAAATCTTGAGCACGCCACGCGTCTCCTCGTAGATCAGCCCGCTAATCCTCTTGACTCCGCCCCTCCGGGCAAGTCGCCGGATCGCCGGCTTCGTGATGCCCTGGATGTTGTCACGGAGCACCTTACGGTGCCGTTTCGCTCCCCCCTTGCCCAGACCCTTTCCTCCCTTGCCTCGACCCGACATTTTCACACGCGCGCACACACACAACTTGTAAATGAAGAATTTTGAAAGGCGATTGAGGGATTTGTAAGTGAGATCGAGGGGATTTAGTGGGGAGTTTATATAGGGGGTGAAATGGGAGTAGAGAGATGGTGCCCGTCGGATTTGGGGGACAATGGACGGGTGAGGATGGCGATCCGCGTTATGCGGTTTAGGTGGTTTTTGGTTCGTTGATGGGGAGTAGATCGACGGTGAAGAGATGTCTTTTTTGGTTTTGTGCGGATTGTGGTTTTCTTGGGGTAGTCGATCCATGTCATGTGGTTTAGATGGTTTTCGTCCGTCGATAAGGAGTAGATCGACGGTGGTTTGAGAGTGGCTGTCGGGTTAGTGCGGATTTTTCTGCCTTGATGAAGAGTGTGAGGTTCTCGCTTTGATCTCGCATATTTTCATGTGTTTGGCCCAAAAAAGTCATTGTGACATTGGTTTCTTTTTTTTTTGGGAAAAAATATAAGAAACATATGTCATTGGATCGGAAATATGAGATTATCGTCCCTAGTCTCAAAGACTACAGTGTCGAAAGTAAAAAATAACAGTGAAAGTTAACGAGGGGATATTTTGAGCCTCTCTCTCCTTTATGAGAGAGGCGAAAAAAAATGAGAAAACCCCTACCTTCTCAAACCTTCTTTCTCCTCGCTCGGTTTCAGTTTACGTCACCACCGCTAGGGTTCCGGAGTGTGGTGATGTGGCAGGTTAACTAGAGGCTTAGATTTGATTTTTATTTTTTTTTTTGGGAT